>JAKJJM010094025.1:0-11519 GCA_021901965.1 Pipa carvalhoi
TCCTTCTTATGGGTCGTTTAGAACTTCATTTCTTTATTTTTCAATATCCCATGTGATAAGACACTATTAGTGTCTCTCTGTGCGCTTTTGTGTTTTTCAGCTTTTTTAATTTCTAAGTGACCAAATGGTTAAAATTGTACATCATCCGTTTTAACCCAGACACACATGAAATGCACATAGTACAGTGTTGATTGGTTTCCAGTTCAGCCACAGTGGTTCTTAATGAGAGATGCGACGTGTATATTAACTTGAATTATACACTACTAATGGTGCCAAATTTACTTATTTTTAATTGAAAATCTATAAAATGCACACCCAGCATGCATGATTAATAATGAGATAATAATATATAATGCATTGGTAGGATTTCCAGAACATCCCTTTTAAATGTGCATTTATAAAATACCCATGCTCCAAGGCTGTTGTATATCTCATAGTTGCACAAGGAATGAATGCTATCTGTAGCATGCATTCAAACAGGTTGCTAATTAGCCAGGCAAAATGGGTATTTTATAGTTATTCTGACTGATCTGGCAATCCTAACTTACACTGTAACTAAAAAGCCATGCAACATGTTCACAGTTAGTTAAGTTGACCATTGCTTCCCCTTAACAATTTGCTTCCCTGTAAAAGGGAAGTACTGGTCAGCAAACTCCAAGAGGGTTATTTATAAAAGTGAGAATTCAACTTTCAAATTAAATTCTCATCACTTTGGGTCGCTACGCTCTGATTCTCTACTCCTTATCCATTAAACAGAGGATTACCATAGCAAAGAAGTGAACAGAATCAGGCACCATCTCTTGCATAGCACAGTGTAAACAGTCACAGTATCAGCCCTGCTATCAGCCCTCTAATTTGCCACTTTGGTCTGGTGAAGTTCAACTGCTGAATATGATATGGTATGCCTTGGCGAAATTGCAACTGCTCTAGGATCCAACGCTTGATTAATAGGTGAATTACCTATTATGCAGTGCATGCAAAGTGATGTGAAGATCCATAAGTCTGCGTCATTAGTGTCCGAATTGGTTGCGAATGTGCCACATCGCAAGTTTGCTGAATAGGCGAAGATTGGGAAGTGGCAAATAAATGTGAATTTGGACCTTTACGCGACTGTTTGGAAACTCCTGAAGCTAATCAATAGTGGGAAGAAAAATCTGAAAACCAACAACTGATTTGCTCAAATTAGCTACCATGGATTTTAAGGTTGCATAAACTGGGAACGTGGTTTGCAACGTCATGCATCTTTACAGTGTGATCACTGGCAATTTTGTTTACTTTATTGTCAAATGTCATTTTTTCTTTTGTTTTGCATGTCTGTATGTAAGCAACTTCTAAGTAATGAGAGGAATAACCTGCTGAAAGGACTATTACTTACAGCTAATAAGAGCATTCACATGACATTAAGAAACTTTAAACTGTCACCTAGTTATAATTTAGCCTCATGAATCTAGCTAGGCACTGTAGATAATGCCAATGAGTAGATTTATTTAACCTCCAAAAAAAAGTTTTGTGCCAATTTTATTTTTATATTGTGGTTCTTTAATAAGGTAAAATAACACTAAATATAATTATTTTCATTTGGGACCCATAAAATAATGGAGACTCACCAGACTGAAGCTAAGCACAGGGGAGCCATATGCAGAAAAGTAAGACATCGACGTTTAGAAGAATGGAAGGCTGGCACGGGATATGATTTGTCACATTTTCCCCCCAGTCTTTCTTACTGCCTCTGTTGTTTTTGTGACAGTGATTTCACAGTGTGTGGGATTTGTAATCTTCCCAACATATCATTGATAATAGGCTAGGGTTGTGGTGTTGTGAACATTGAAATTGCAGCCACAAGTACTGACATTAAAGAGCAGTCTTCCATACACAACCAATGAAAATAAAATGTCAAACGTCACTAGGAATTTTCTGATCAAATTTTTTGTCAGGTGTGCAGGTACTTTGTGGACCTTTTCTTTTTTTAGTCCATATTCCTTCTATACATTATTCAATACACAACCCTGATATTTACTTTAAACTGCATAAAAAAGCCACTGTAATGCCATTGTTATTCCCATGTTTTCTATTGTAAATAATGTTTTTTTTTTTAAATTTTCTTAGCTTTCTTCAGGAGTTTATTGAAATAAGTCCCATTGATTCAGGAGGATTTGGAACTGTTTTTAAAGCAAAAAAGGAATTAGATAAAAAATATTATGCTGTCAAAAGAGTACAATGTTTCAGCGAGTAAGTAATTTCTACCTAAGAAGTACGATAATTTTGGAGTTGCAAATAATTCATTGTTTCTAGTGTTATGTTTTATAGCATTCCATGCCTCCAGTCTTGTCCCCCACATCTTTCTGATATTGACTGACCCTCTAATTGTACTCTGGGCACTGTATATGGTCATTTTGCTCTGGTGCTCATGGCTTATAGTTTTACTGCACTGCTTTGTATTCCAGAACAGCTGTGGTCCTGTTACTGCTTGTGAGTGGAATGTGTACAGTGTGTATATATACAAATGATTTGGAGAGGACAATGGAAATACCTTTGGTGGCATGTGAAAGGGATAGGTGACTTATGAATGAATTTGTAAATGGTCAGTATCCCTCGGCCACACTAATTTTTCTTTTCTTTTTTGGTTTGAGTGCATGCAGCCTTAGAGCTATACCAGATGCAGCATTGCATCTGCAGCTTGAAATCACATACTATTGTAATAAGTGGTAATGTCTACAGTCACACACATAGCATGATTTTGCACATCCATATTTCTCTCTGGAAATTATTGTGCCAAGTGTTATTCACACTGTATTTCGTGGCTGATTAAAGTAATCAATATTATTCATTATTTAGCCATGTATTTTTACATTTCAATACCACAGTGTGTGACATTGTCCTTACAGCACAACCTGATTAATCTGGAATAAAAACAGTCAAGTATGCTTACAGATTTGCTAGATATGGTAATAAGTACATTAGGTTAAGTCGGCAAAAGACTCTAGAATACATTTTGTAGAAGAAAGAAGAGGGTGGCAAAGAGCTGATGTATAAAAAATTGTTATGAAGTTGGGCAAATAACCAAAAGAAGAACTGAAGGCCTTATTTGGGCTGTGAGAGCTTAGCTGCTTAAAAAATTACTGCTTTTTCTAGGCCAGTTACTGACTACTTTTTTGAAGATATTGCTTCTCTTTTTCATTATGAACTTGATGTCACAATTTGGCTTCAGCTCCTCCTCCCTTCATTTACTCCTGGTGTATGCACAAACAGAACCAGTATTAGGGGTCTAAATACATTTCTGCCCATACAAGCACTTACAAGAAACAGAAGCCAGATCAAGACATCATGTTTCTAGAGATAACAAGCAGTGATATCTTCATGAAGTAGACTTGAGGTATTGCAGGACAGCAACAATTAAGTACTTCTTCACCAGCTAAGTTTCCAGAGTTCAGAATTATTAGCCTTTCGTTCTTCTTGAAGAATGCTGGCAATGTATTTGGGTATGATTTCAATGAAAATTAATACATTAATTTGTCTTTTGAATATAGCAAATCCAAAAAGGAGGTTGAAGCTTTGGCATTATTAGAGAGTCCATACCATCCAAACATTGTTCGGTATTATCATTCCTGGCAAGGAGAGGATTACTGTTCAGACAGCAGTTATAGTAGTAGTAGTTACAGGTAAATATTTTGGTTACTTTATCATAGTCCACGTGTTTATGTATGTGAAGTTGAATGTTCCATCTACTCTGTTTATGTTTTTGCTGCAAATATAGGTGAATCCTTAGCTGATAATGTATGGAAAATAATTGTCAATGATTGTTGTGGGGCTGCTGTATCATATGATATTTGCTCTAAAATGGAGAATAGTGCTTCATGTACGGAATATATACCCTTCCAAATGGACATGAATATTATGGCTCTCTTGTATTTTAACCACAAGTTTCCTTAGAAATAGTTTTGACGTTTTTAAAGTGCACCTGTCACCTCAAAACTAATAATTAGGTTCTACTAATGAAATATACATTTTTGTAAATATATATTTATTTAATAAATGTACCTTTATGCGGTGTGTTTCTCTCTGTCATCTTCCTTGTCAGTCCGACTTTTCTTTCCCGAGTTGGGTTGAGCGGGGCTAAATGATGATTGACATTATAATTCCTCCAATCAGATCCCTGCTAGATCGTGATTTAAGGGATCTGATTGGAGGATCTATAATGTCAATCATCATTTAGCCCCGCCCAAGCCAACTCAGAAAGAAAAGTTGGGCTGACAGGGAAGATGACAGAGAGAAACGCTGCATAAAGGTACATTTTTTTAAAATACATATATATTTACAAATACTTTTATTTCATTAGTAGAACCTAAATTAGCATTAGAGTTTAGAGGTGACAGGTGCACTTTAACCTCTCAAACTATCTGTTATGCCAGGGGATGGGAACCTATGGTTCGTGAGCCAGATATGGCTCTTTTGATGGCCGTATCTGGCTCGCGAGCCAATTGCTACTCACCAGTGATGCTTCACACTCCAGCTGGTGAGGTAAGTTGAGTGCGACGGCTCTTCTCTGTTCTTCTCAGTGTGGAGAGAAGCACCGCGCACAGTAGGTGAGGTACCTAGTAAACCCCAGCGGCATTAGCACCCCCCTCCGCTCCACAACCACCAGCTCCGATAGCGACCCCCCACCGTAAGGCTTTCCCATAGAAAATTGTCAGCTGGCAATGCCGATATTTCTCTCAATGCAGAAAAGGTTCCCGACCCCTGTGTTATGCCAGAAGTGTTCTAAACAAGCTGGCCTGTCTTCACCTTGATGTGTTTTACAAACCCATACATTTTTTTTCTCTCCAAAGTCAATAAAGAAACAGCGGTGAGATGGTCCAGTTGCAGGGATTTTTAGCATACCTCTGTATGATAGAAGTGTAAATCTACTCTGTAAGATTGCTCTCTTCCTTTATCTTTCCATTTTTAAAGCAAGTATTAAACTGTTAATTCAAAAATGCAATAATTGTGCTTTTTTTTTTTTTAAGCACAAAAACATCTGTTAAAGCAAAGTGCCTTTTTATTCAAATGGAATGGTGTGAAAAAGGAAATCTGAGAACCTGGCTGGAACCCAGGAAGAAAATTGAAAAAAGCAAAAGTCTTTGCATATTTCAGCAAATAACTGATGGAGTAACATACATTCACTCTAAAGGACTAATTCACCGAGATCTGAAAGTGAGTTTAATGTTTACAGAATTAATGAATGTGATAGAATTTTAGGGTAGTGCCACACTATGCATTTTGACGTCTGCTTAAAAAAGCACATCTTGATTTTCTGCATAAATGGTAAACCACCACAAAATGCATCCAGCCAATTTTGCTGCAGTAAAATGCTTGTGAAAAATGGCATGATGCATTTTGTTTCTATTATCATACTATACAAGTGTATGCATTCATTAAGTTTTCTGTGTGTTTAATGCAAGCATCAAAATGCACATTGTGACACTGCCTTTAAAAAAGCACTTATAAGTTTGTTTTATCTGGGTTGATTAGGAAGGAGGAGGTGGTTGCAACTTACCAATAGCAGCATTAGGCTCCAGCTCTGCCCCTGATCTCTATCCAGCCGCAGCGGTCCTCTCTTCTGAAAAGAGCAAGCGCAGTAGCAGATTTTTGCTACTGCACCTGCTCTTTTCTGCGAAACAGTCAGGAAGCTGAAGAAGAGAGGGCCAAAGCGTTTGGATAGAGAAGATCATTTCAGTAGATTAGCAGAGATCAGGGCAGCACTAGAACCTAATACTGGTATCAGTAAGCCCCAGCCCCCTTTCTAATCACCCCTAGATCAAACAAGCCTATAGTTTTCCTTTAAGAGAGATTTTTAGGTTTTGTGAACTTGGAGTATTCTCATGCAGCTTCTAATTATTTTTAAATAAATGCCTGTTGGGGATAGTGTTTTGACCAAGAGTTAATGAAAAAAAAATATGATCTTTTTAATCTGTAGTTTTGATTTGTCTGTTGACCTTCACTGGGCTCAAGATATTTGTCAAAGTTATGATAGGTTTAATACTTTTAAAATTAAAAAAGTGTTTGTATATGTCATATGCACATGAGATTTACAGGAAAGTGATTTATTTAAAGAAACCATTTAATTGTCAACAGTTATTTGCCTATTAATTTGTCACTGTTAAATATATGCCTTTTGCAGTAAATGATTTTTAATTTCCTTTTCAAAATACAACAATTTTCTTACTGAAGCTTCTTTTTCTCACCTACTTTCTCTTCAGCAGTTCAAGGTGATTTCAACTTGAACTGCTGAAGAGGAAATAATGGAGCCAACTTTGGAATCTTGTTAAAAAAACTTTGACCTAAATACTGAGTATTCTTAACTGAGGGTATAATTTCAACTTTTACCTCATTCTGTTTCCTTATTTGGCAATAACAAATCTTTCACTCCTGTACTGTCTGTTGTAAGAACTACTGTGCTTAAACAAACTGCCCTGTCCAGCATATTACAAGTTTGGGCAGCTCTAATTTTAATTGCCCATAATAAGCTGTGGGATGATATAAATGACTCTTTTTAAAAATGTAATCTGGTTCTCAACCCTGCTTGACTCTGTCGAAAATCACCCCTGGACCAGTGTAAATTTCTCCCATGAAGGATGTCTAAGTTCTGCAGACACAGAGTGTACGGTTTCCCCAGATGTCCATTTTCTATTCTGCGTTGACCATATGGCACACACCTATTAGGTTCTGTTCAGGTACACCTTGTCAGATGTTTCTTCACTTTGTGGATCTCTGGCACTTTTTTCACTAGCCCATCCTGGGGAAGTCTCAACTTACCTAAATCTCATCTACTAGGTCACTTAATCTAAGAGCAACCTAAGCTGGTGAAACCTTTACAGAGAATTAGCAGTAAATGGCAGAAGCTATATGCAAAATAATAGTCATTACTGCACAAAATTAATAAAATTCAACTTAGGCCAACTCTCTAGCCTCATACCGTGCATATGACATACTGTTATAATTATTTACAGTCACTGTAATTATTCAATAGTATGAGTGCTAAAACTTTTATCAAAAAAGATTGTTCTACATATGATCACAATATGAGGTGTTAATGTAGAGCCTTATTTGCAATTTAAATGGAGTGACAATTGTATGTTGCATCCAAGCACTTCAGGAAGTGAATGCATATCTCTAAAATACTGAACTATTTGCCACTTGGTCTGTGAAAAGCAGAAGTCTGTGCTTCTCCTTTTTATTATATTTTTCCTGGTTAAAGTTTTGTGTGAGAGGTGATATAGAAAATGAGATTTAAATATTTGGAGGGTGTAGATTGCTTCAGTATGTTACACTTAAATTAGTAGGATTTAAAGAACTTTATTCAGTGTTTTGGTCCAATTTCTAATACTTTTGTCAGGAATTTTTCCCAGTTTTAATTGGGTTATGTCTCTAGGTTTAACCTGAATCTTGCTTTATGTTACAGCCTGAAAATATATTTTTTGCAGAAGAAATGAAAATAAAAATAGGTGACTTTGGTTTGGTAACTGAGATGGCTGGAGAATTGGATTCACAAGCTGTGCTACGGACTAAAGGCAAAGGAACAAGAACTTACATGGCTCCAGAACAGGTAGAGTATGTCAGCATTCAAAGTAAATGCTATTGACAGTATTGTAGGTGTTAAAGGCAATATATATATTTAATTTATATAGTGGCAACATTTTCTGTGGTGCTGTACATAGTAAGAGGAACAAGCATGATAATGCTATATGGTATAAATGCTTGCAACATCATGGTATGACTTAAGCAGCAATAGGAATGGGGACCCTGCCCACAAGATCTTACAATTTTAAGTGGGAGAGGGGAGACACATAAAGTATAGGAGGACTCAAGGTGAGCAAAGACTCGCTGTTTATTCAAAGATAAGTTATCAAAGGTAGATAATTCCTTAGTAGTCAGATTTGTTTTTTTTACAGAGGTAAACTGATGTTACAATATGTAAAGATTAAGGAAGGTTACTTTAAATGTTTGGATATCTTGAGAGTGTCTGATGTGTGGTGTGGAGTTCCAGAAGATAAGTGCAGTATGAGAAAAGTCCTGAAGACGTCAGTGGAATGTTGCCGTAAGTGAGACGGACAGGAGATGTTTATGTGCAGAATGGAAGTTATGGTTGGGTTAATACTTTGAGGTGAGATCAGAGATATAGAAAGGGACTTTGTTGTTAAGTGCTCTGTATGTCATAGTGAATATTTTTGAGCTAAAGGTAGCCAGTGCAGCAATGAACAGGAAGAGAAGTGAATAAGTCTGGCAGCATTGTTAATTATGATTTGGGTTGGAGATAGTCTGCAGATTTGGTAGACCAGATAGAAGTGTATTGCAGTAGTCCAAATAGGATATTATAAGTGCGTGTACTCAGATTTTGGCTGTGTCCTGTGTAAAGGAAAGTTCTTACAGTATATAGGCAATATTCTTGAGTTGGAAAAGCACAAACCAACCAGATAAAATCTGAAGTAAAGATACGTAGCTCCCAAGATAATTAAAAACATACAAAGGAAGTCCAGCTCAACAGTCCAAAATTAGTCCAGTGAGTTAAATGCGCTCCAACCAACAACAGGCACACTGTCTTGTTGCCTTATCCAGAAATGCAGGACAACATGCAAGCTACTATTCCAATGATATTTGAGTACATTGTGTCTATCAAACATGCCTAAAAGCACTGCTAAAAATCCTATTAAATACAGCAGTCAAATATGCCCAGTGCCCATCAGACATCGACTGACATTCCCAGACATACCCAGAAACAGTATTCCATTCCAGCCAGACAGTCTGAAAAGCCCAGGGCATTCCATGCAGATACAGTTTCACTTTCATCCAGTTATCTTGCAGTTAATTGTAAGTTTCTGTATTGTGATTGTACATTATGCTGCTCATACTTACAGACCAAAGTTGGTACACACCTCCATAAAATGTGAAAAAAAGATGGGTAAATCTGCCTTAATTCTGTAACTTACCCATTTTTGCTTCACTTTTTTCTCCCCAGCTTAATTTTACTGTGAAGTGTCTGAGGTTGTAGCTTAAAAAAATTGTTTATTTTTGACACCTGATCATTTGGTGTATGGGAAATTATGGAGATTGTGTTACAATTTTAAGAAAGTACAGTCATTTGTTTTTGCAGCATACAGAGAATTATGGAAATGAAGTGGACATTTTCCCATTGGGGTTAATTTTTGTTGAGCTATTCCAAATATACAGCACAGCTCACCAGAAACAAGAGGTATGTTAATTTAGTTTGTTTTAATACAACAGATACATGATTACTTTAGGATACTGGTAAACATGAAGACTTTTATTTAGGGTGATATTTATTATTGAATTTTTTTTGTTTTAGGTTTAGTTTTTAGAATGTATTTTATTTTATTCCTCCAGTGGCCAGCTGAATAATGTACACCCTTTGAAAGCCAAGTTAATCATGGATACTAGAGATATGGGATATTGAGCTGTTGATATTTTGATATTAGCCAAAGCTGTTGATATTTTCTTTACTTAAACATGAAATGTATTAATAGAAAATGAAATAATTTGAGAGAAGTGAGTACACAATTGTTATACACTGTTGTCCTAGTGTACACTAGGACACCAAAAGCTAAATTATTAAAAAAGAGCGAGGGCTTAATGTATATTCATTACACAAGCAGGGGAGAATGATTTTCCCTTTAAATGCAATGCAAGCCAACCTAATTTTGTTACTGTCTGATCACAAACCAAACATCCTGACATTTCCTTGTGTGATCAGCAAATGTCTCTTCTCTCAACTACCAAAAGCAAGTCTTTTTAAACCAGTCAGATCTTTACACGATTCCTGTATGACCTTAAAGGTGAACTAAATCTTGTTTTCTCTTGTGTCGTGGGGACACAGGAACACTGGGTAAAAGGTGCCTCCCATCAGGAGGTAGGACACTGCAAGAATCTGACATGATCCTCCCATTTTCTCTTTTATTCCTGCTATTTCCCCTTCCTAATTTAGTTTTTTTCTGTTTCCTCTGCATAGAAAAGCTCTCAGGACAGATACCTCTAGTGTGATTTTGATGCAAAGATTACTTCAGTCAGTGATTAGCACTGACACCTGGGGTGACACCTGAAGTCAGACTTCTACGAGTGAGCCCCCTACATGGGATTTCCCACTTGATGACCCTTATCACTGAATCTAATAATTCAGGTGGACGGGCATGACGGCTTTATGCTGTCTCCTCTCCATCATGAATACAGTTAGCTGTACAATAATTCCCCTCTATCCTCTCTTCTAAATTATTTAGATAAAATTAAAAAGAAAAAAAGAAAATGTCTCTAAGAGCCTTTTATTCCATGCCGGTTTGCAATAGCGCTTATCTCAATTGCGGTTCCTTCTGTCTGCCCAATTCAAGCCCTTTCTCACTTCTTCCTCCCTTGATGTTCTTCAGATCAGTGGCCATCTTGCAAATCGCTGTCTGCTTTCCTCTGTGCTGCATCTGCTCCTGGAGGATTGGTGACTGCTGTGACTGAAATTTTCACTTCTCCCCCACTTTCTGCTAATCAGGATCACTGATCCAATGCTGATTCAGAGGATCTGCAGGAATTCAGACTACTTCTTCCCCGATCCCTTTTTTCCTGCTTTCTCCCTATATTTCCCAGACTGTGGTGAGAGTATTGATCTTTTATTATATTCTTATACTGTTTTGTGACTTTTCTTAAATAAACGGCGCACTCTTTTTCTAAAAAATAGATTTTGGTCTTTATTTGGGAGACAGCGCTTCCTTAACGAAAAGGAGTTACTTTTGATTAATTTACAACCCTACAGCGTCATATTAAAAATATATACTGTCTTCATCAATAACATGGCAGATATAAAAAAGAGGGCACTTCTGCAAAGTCTTCTAAAAGACAGCTATAAGATTCTTTGTTTGCGCAAAATGCTCAGGTAAATTTAAACAAGGCTCCAAAGACTCCCTTTGTGAGTCTTGCACAGCAGATGTGTGCCAGATAAAAATCCCAGAAAGTCAAACTGTTTCCACCCGGACCCTCCTCCTTGGCACTCTCCTCTTTTACATCAGAGGCTGGTGACAGAACAATGGGAAAAACCTAAACAAAATTTGCATTTATTCAGAAAATTTGCAAAGTTGTATCCCTTTTCACAGGATCAAATTGACCTATGGTCTTGGTCTTCACCTCATGTTGTTGATGCCCCTATTTCCAGGCTAGCTAAAAATACAGCTTTGCCTGTTCCGGATACTTTCTCCTTCAAGGACCCCACTGATTAAAAAAAAAGAAAATAGAAAGGTTTCTTAAATCCCTCTTTATGGCCATTGGGTCGTCTCTACGTCCCATTCTAGCCTGTGTATGGGTTAGTAGAGCTACGGAAGTATGGTCAGAATCTCTTATACTGGGCATCTATAATGGAACTCCTAGGACAGTGATGGCTAACCTATGACACGCGTGTCAGAGGTGACACACCGAGACATTTTTACTGACACACGTCATGGTGCTGTTCGTGCCACGCTCTCAATAGGACAGTTGCCCCACCTTTCTCGAAG
>JAKJJM010094043.1:0-12600 GCA_021901965.1 Pipa carvalhoi
TATATATGTATATCATACATAGCTAAATGTGCATATATATGCATATCATATGTAGCTAAATGTGCATATATATGTATATCATACATAGCTAAATGTGCATATATCTTCATATCATACATAGCTCAATGTTATTTGATATCTTGATAATTGATATCAAGCTCAGATGCACAGGTTGGGATGGGGGGGGGGAGTGTTGTCTCCAATGGATGACCAGTGAGAGATGCAGTGCTTATGAATGACACAGCTCACAACATTCTTGGGCAGACAGGTAGGCAATGAACAGAGAAATCAAAACAAGCACTGGCAAACTGCAATGAATGAGAT
The DNA here is from genome assembly GCA_021901965.1 of Pipa carvalhoi. Lineage (NCBI taxonomy): Eukaryota > Metazoa > Chordata > Amphibia > Anura > Pipidae > Pipa > Pipa carvalhoi. The sequence continues at coordinate 325 of JAKJJM010094043.1, forward strand.
CAGGAACATGGTTCCAAAGAGGACAAATCAAATTCAGATCTTCTCTTTAACACATTTACAATAACAAGAGTTGCAGAGAAGCAAAAGAATAAAGGGCTAAATGTTAATTTGATGAAGGAAGGTACAACCCCCTGAAACATTGCTTTTCTGTATACCAATTTTTGATGATTCATTAAATGTGTGAATCACTGAGATTTTTTCTGTGTGTGTGCAGTCCAGGCACCTAGGAAGCAGCTGGCTGTAGGGTGCTTGTCCCTGGAGCCTCCTGGTTAGACTGCACTACAGTATAATGACTAGCCAATTCATCAGGTGGCTGCACAGTACCACTTTGAGAACAATGGTGCTATTGCTTTGCAGTTATAACTCTAGTACATAAACACTGTTACATTGACAATGCACGTGCAGTTAAAAGACATAGGTCAGTGGTGGTGAACCTTTACGGCACCGAGTGCCGATTACTGACATCACTCATCAGCGCCTTCCCCCACAGTGCAGGCGCTGATGAGTGACGTCATCGCCCCTGCATTGGGGCAGAGCTCTGCCCATGGCTATCCTACCTAGATCCTCCCGGCGAGCGAGCACTCCTTCAGTGTAGATTTCAGATCCGAAATGAAAACTGCCAGGACAGGTCCGTGGCCTATACTGAAGGAGCGTTCGCTGGGGGAATCTAGGACAGCTGTTAGAGCATAGGTGTTCTAACTATATATTTAAAACCAAGTCTTGTCATTCGATGCCTGGAGTTCCTCATATATTCATAATCATTTAACGGAATACTGGCCTCACCATCTATCATTTTATCCTATATAGAAGTATCTGACTCATTATAGGCAAAAACACATACCAACAAGTAAGGTAACATTTGCTGGACCTGCGCTCAGAGCTAGCAAACTTGGTGTGAGGCTGGCCCTCAGATGTTGTTACAATGGGGCTTGGCCTGACAAATGCTGAGGAGAAAAAAACGGTATTCAAACATTCAGTTAGGCAAACACCAAAACTGGATTGCAAGTTTACAGCCATTTCATAGGCCTACAATTTTGATTATGAGAAGCAGCTCTGGGTTTAAGCCAGTATGTCTGAGGAACACAGCACAATAAAAATAGTTGCAGTGTAAGGATTCATTTAGCAGAGTTAAAGCAGTTTATATAATGAAGGACAGTAAAACTTGAATTGCTAACTATTAGCAGCCTGTAATGCTGAATTAGCAAGTTCACAAAACAAACATGTAATCTCATTTGTAGGATCAAGATAATGAAAACAAAAGAAAAAATCACTCATCACAAATAACAAGGCTTGACAATAAGTGAGTAGGCCTCTTTGAATTGACAAAGTCACCTTAACCTATGCACTGTTTGTAAATGCTTAGAGAACAACACAACACAAGGTTAATTATGACTCCAGTGTTCACATTGGTGGGAATGGAACTGGAACATAACATAAGCTGTCTTGGCATGAAAAAACTTGTATGGAGTTTTATGTCCAAATGATGGCCAGATTAATAGATGTATAGGTACAACAGCAAATTTTATTCTGGGCAAAATATAGAATTCTGTGAAGAAAATGTTTTTCAGTGCTCACAGAATTTAATCTTGTGCACAAAATAAAATTCTGTAGACAAAATTTGGTTTTGCACACAGAATAAAACATTGTGGACAAAATAGCATATTATGGGCACATAAGAGAATTTTGCACGCAAAATACCAATCTGTTAAAATTAAGAGGGATAAAGATACTATGATAATTCGATCCCTTACACCCGTTTTTCTTATTTTTTTTCACCGCATTTTCCTTTTCCCCTAATTTATGTAAACTTTTAATGGAGCCCTTTGATATCAACCAGTGTGATATCGATATTGCCGATGTACCTGCAAGAGACTTAGAAATATTTACTGCCCATCTCCATAGGGAATAATGGGTTTTTCGCCACCCTCAACTAGGTGAATACTTGTTTTAAATTATGGTGACCTGCACCAGTTTTGTACACCATTAGAATTTATATACCACAAGATTCTATTTTGTAGCACAAAATAAATTTCATTGTGAATTGTGTGACCAACAGTGGTGTAGCATGCGTTTGTGGTACCCGGGGCGGAGGTGCGGGCGTGCACGGGGGGGTGCTATCGAGCAATCGTGCGAGGGGGGTGCTAGCGGAGGTTGGTGCTAGCGCCCCCCTCCCCGCTCGGCGCCCCCCCTTTGCCCGCACTACCCGCCCCTAGGAACGGCACTAGGGATGACAAAATGCCACCCCCACAACCGCCCCCTCCGCTCAATAATAGTTATGTACACACAAAAAAATGTCTGCCACAAAATATTCCTTTATATTACAATATATTAAATAAATATATTACAATATTTAGGGCGAAATTTACTAAAGTTGAAAAATTTTTTTTTACTTTTTACTTTTTTGCCTGTTTTCCCCGCGAAAACAGACAAATAGGTCAAAAATGTAATTTTCAACCTTTTCACCCCCTTTTTGCCCATTTTTCGTAATAAAAATGGCCTAAAATGGGCAAAAAAGTAAAAAAAAAAGTTTTCAACTTTAGTAAATTTTGCCCTTAATTTCAAATAAATTTAGCGTCGTAAAATGCAATGTAATTTCAGTAAAGATTATATTTCACAGTAGGTTCATTTTGTGGCACATGAAATTTGGTGGACGAAAGAGTTGATTTTTGTCTTCCAGTCATGATTGTGTGGCCATGAAATATATTTTGTGTTACAAAAGAATAACAAAATTTCATGCTGTGAGAATATTATTATTAGTTTGCAACATTCATTTTTATGTAGCACAAAACTAACATTTGATTTACAAAATGACCAGTGAACGTTTGTGCCCCATACACACAATGGTGTTGTTAAGTGTATTTTGGCATCTTCATCATGGGTGCCAATCTAATCTTATCACTGGCAAGTAATGAGTATGTATATTTTTTAATGCAGTTAGTAAGGTCCCTTAATCCAAAGTAAGTAAATAGTTCGATACTATGACCTGAATGAGGTTTGACCATTATTAGTGCAACTAAGTAACCAAAGGCAAAAATATAGGGAAAAGAGAGCCTTTTATATAATGAGTAAAGATTACTAGCAAAATATTGAAAGAAATACCAAAAATAAAAACATCTGCAGGCTTATTATAGGCTTACTAGATTCCTGCTCATTTAGGGGAACAGAAATTTATGAACTTGTGAATGTAAAAAACCGTACATCTGCTGTCATAAATGCTATCCTGTTTTCTGTTATTTACTAAGCATTAGTTGGGTATTACTGAATTACTCATTTACAATTCACAAGTATTCCTTGTTCCCAGATATATGAATTGTAAATAAAAAAACTGACAGTCCATTTCTATTGTGACCTTTAAGGAGATCTAGCCCAACCAAGTCAGACCATTGAATGTCATCATTTTTTTTGTATTGTATTGTATTGATATAGCGCTGATATTTTATGCAGCGCTTTACAGAGATTCACCATTCACTTCAGTCCCTGCCCCATAGAGCTTACAATCCAGTTTCAGTCACTCACACAAATGTATGCTTTTGGAATGTGGGAGGAAACCTACACAGGTGTGGGGAGAACATACAAACTCCATGCAGATGAACTCCAGGGTGGAATAGAACCCATAACATCAGCAGCATTAACCACTAAGCCACTTGCACTGTCCCCTGAGCCACTGCAATTCAGCATGTAGTATCCATGGCAGATGGCCCCATTGCAGGGTGGTGATATAGAGTGAAATGCAGTCAGTGGTTTCAGCTGCAGCCCAGCCTATAAGCCCTGCCATTAGCTGCCACACTGCACCTCTGGGTATAATTATTATTTTTTTTTGTTTGTTTAATATCATCCTTGCTGGTTACGAGTTTTAAAAGTGTTTTGTTGCTGGTTTTAGCTGTGTGGATTCCTTGTTGTAGGTTTGGTTTTTGAAGTGCCTTTTTATTTTAACTTACTTGTTGCTGAACCAAATGTTTGGTTTGTATTTACTACCTATCGGTTCGAATCTTATACTTTTGGGTACATTTATCAAGGTCTTTTCAACTTATTTATCCATATTCAATTTTAGTCGCCACTTTTTCATGCATTTTTGGCGACTTTTTTAGTCGCAGCTTTTAATGATTGCGACCAGTTTATGAAGTGGTAACTAAAACATTTTACGACCACATTTTACGTTGATTTCAAAGGAGTGTCTTTTTGATTGCGACTATTTTTGATATCAGAGACTATTTTAGTCGCAAAAAACTATGGGACTTATAAAAATTTGGGCAACCATCTCCCATAGAGAATAATGAGATTTTCGCCACCCTCAGACTGAAGAATATTTTTTGACGACAAAATTTGTCTCAAGGGTTTAATAAATAATGATATTCTGCTGACTTTTTTCGATGCGACTTTTCAGTGGCAACTTTTGTTGACACAAATTGTCGATGGTGGCTTTTTTCGATCTTTCATAATTATCCTCCTAAACCTGACAAAATTCAAACTTTATCTTGGATTGCCAGTGCTAGACTTATGTAGATTAAAGAAGAACTAAAGGTAAAAAAAAAAGAAGCTATATTAAAAAAGTACCTTATTGTAAGTTCAATCGGTGTAGCCACAGCTTCAGCTGTGCTGTAATTTCACTGCAGCGTGGCAGACTTCAGAGTGCTAGGGTGACACAGGAACCAGTGTATGAAGGTCAGCCCCTTATGCAAATGAGCATTTACATCATCACGCTCATTGTGCCCTGGTGAGAGGAGTGCTCTCATTGGGGAAGCAATGAGCATGATAATGTAAATGCTCTTTTTCACCGCCAGTGATACTGTTTGGGAGGAGCTTCACGCTGGCTGCTGTACCCTCCTAAGTGCTGTCAAGTCTGCCTCCGTGCAGTGAAAAGACAGCACAGTTCAAGCTGTGTCTGCAACAGTTCAGCTTACTATAAGATATTTTTTTAATATGGCTTTTTTTCTTTTGGACCTTTAGTTCTCCTTTAATACAAATAAAAATACATCTCATCTCTAAAAAAAACTATGAATATATTATTAAAAAAGTAGTTATAGTATGTGATGACAGGATTTCTTTTCAGTTGTTGATGCCTTTTACTGCTACCAGTACATCCATATCATCGTTTCAGAACAGAACGGGGAGTACATCTAGCATTTTGCAGAGGGTCAGTTAGTGAAAGTATATGGAGTATTGAGAAGCAAGGTGAGTGGTTCTGTGTATGAGCATGAAATAAACACTGAGGGGGGAAAAGATCAAATGGTGTTAAAGTAAAAAAATTGAGAAAAAGTAGCTTTTTACTGTACCAAGTTTATATAATGCAATGTGTCTACTTTGTGTCCATTTTTGCGACTTCTGCATCTATTTTTCATATTTGCAAAAATCAAACTTATAACACTGTTAAGACCTGTTTTACAGCATTAAATTAACACCTTTCTGAACCCAGGCATAAGTAAAAGGAAGTTACATATCATGTTTATGTATTAATAACCCTCTAGCAATGTGCATGTGCAAAAGTGATATTTTGTTAAGAATATGTTAATAGCTCCATCTAGTGGTGTAAGGTATTAATTACTAAAAGAACGCAATGTATATGTCATAGCTGGGAGGTGTTTCCCCAAAGGTGATATAAGCTTCTGTCCAGGAAGTGAGTTTCTGTGTGATCCGGGGCCTCCACCAATCAGGGTAGAGGGTACCTGCAGGAAGCTGAAGGTAGCCGAGTTCCTGTGTTAGTTGCCTCTGTTCTACAGAAGAGTAGCTATTTCCAACAGTAATGCAAAAGAGCAGAGTCTCAAGTGATAAGGTCCTTAGGGTGATAGTCCATAGGTCTGAAGATGCCAGTGCACCCTGAGGTGAAAAAGACTCAGCCTTTGTTGGAAGTCAGATACTACAAGGGAGACCCCTATGATATGTTCAGAGGTTGGAATGCCCACACTGTACCAAGAAGGGTGAGAACTGCTCCTGAATCCTTGTTGTGCTAAACGGAGGGTAACTGAACTTATTGAATGTACTGAACAAGTGTGATACCTCAAATTGAGAATGTGAAGATACTGTTTGATGTAAATAAACTGTTCCTGTTTAAGAGAAGAACCTCTAGTGCCCTTTACTTGTGATATTAAAGGTACAGACACTACTCCTAATGTAAACGGGACCTATGATCCTGAGAGTCTGAGTGAGCTGTCAGTAAATCCAGACAAGTGGATGCATGTGAATGCAGGCAGAGTTCAAAATAGCATTATACAGTAATGACTGATTATTATATATATATTACATTTCATTATACTTATAAAATGATGCACAGGTGAATTGCTAGTGTAAGGATCCCTCCTGGGCTCTCTCCTATCTGAGCGCTATGGCGCTCCTTGAGCTGAGGAGACTCATGTTTTCACACAACGCACCAAACCACAATACTATCTATTACGCCAAGCTCCCACAATTCTCTGAATCAGTGTGAGGGCTCACTCCAGAGGGTAGAGTCTGCAAATATAACCAATGTTCTACTGCTAGCCTGTGCATATGGTAAAGGTGCTGTACAGATCCAGAAACAGCCATATTTAACTATAGTATTACACTAGCATTTATTAAACAAGAGTCTAATTTATTATTAGGCAAACTTCCAATGATGAAAAGCTGTTATTTATAGCTCTCTTTTTTTAACATTGCGATAATGCCACTTGATACATTTCCTGTTAGGAGTTTGTAATACAACCAACCTAGCAAGAGACTGCACAGGGCTCCCCAGAATTCAAAGCCATACAACTGAATGCAATCTGCTCTTATTGAGTATTTTTGTATTGCATACTGAGGTGGTAGCAATAATCGTAAGTTTAAGTGACTGGGGGTGGTTTAGTAGAGTATACATGTGTATGTTTTAAACTTAACATTTCTCAGTCTCTCTTGAAGTGTTCTTTGTGTTAGATTTTTTGGTGTTTTGATGTCCTTGTATTATGGATCTTGATGATAATATTCAATTAGTCTCCTTTTAATACTTTTAATTCCTTACTAAATGGTAGACAGCAGATGACAAAGCATGTATAACCCATGGAAGGTTGAATTGTCTGTGGTCCTTGATCACAGAGGGAAAATGATGTGCATCATTTTGTACATTGTTTTATGTGAATATTATATCCATAGAATTGTAAATCCTTTTCAGGATTTATTTAAAATAAAAGTCAGCCTTCTATCTGCCTTGGCAAATATAACGTATACAGATTATCGGAAACTTCAGGAAGTCATTTTGCCAATGCTATTCTATACAGATTTGCCTGTGATAAATTTTATTTTGCATAAAATGAGTGCAGGGATACATCACAGCAGATGTTGAACTATTTCTGCATCCCCTGACAGGCCTACTAGTTCCAGTTAACTACAATGCAAAACACAATAATTCTAAATACAATGAATAGCACTTGTGCCTATGGGAACATAAAGCAGAACACCATTATTCCAAACAGAATTATTCATCAATCAAATAGTAGAGGAGGTGACTGCAACATTACACCAGTTAGTGTATAGCATTTACATTGCATCAGTATGCTAAAAGTCAGCTACCCCTTTAAGTGTATTTTTGGGGTTTGTTTTATTGACTTTTGGTCAAGTTACTTACATCCATTCTGCTTTCACATACTAATAAAAAAGAAATGACATACATCTTTGAATCAGAGAATTATATTTAAATATCACATCATTTTATCATTGTCCAGAATGAACTTATGGAGAATCCTGTTTATCTGCTCCCTGAGGTCATCTGTGCAGTTATTAAAACATACTTTTTCTTAATGTTCTGGAGCTTCTTGAGTACACACTGTTTTATTCATAGTATAATTTTAGCCACTGCAAGGAAATGCTTTTGTTAAAGGAAGCATAACCATAGTGAATTGACTCATGGGATGCATGCACCATGCAGATAAAGCATCTTCTGAACAAAAATACAAATCTAATAAATATGGGTTATTTTTTTTTTTTGGTAAACACAGTTGACAACTATTAGTAAATTTGAATTTTCAGTGAGTTTTATAAATAGCTGATGATTATTACAGAACATGCTTCAGTATAACTGTTCTATGTTGGTTTGTTCCAATGGCTTAATTTACTTTTCACTGAAAAAGTTTTTTTGTTTTTTTTTTAATAAACTCTGTTTGTTGGAAAGAAGATATTGTATACAACACAGGAGGAAAGGAAAAATAAAGAGAATAAAGGGAGCTAGGGGATCTAATTAACAGCCCCTTATTAATCAGTTTTTAAAAAGATTGGTAAGCCCATTCATGATTACCAAACTTTAGTATTCATTATTCAGTCAGTTTGCAAATGCACAGATTTGCCCTAATGATTGACTGATAATTACTCAGGAACAGTAAAGGGGAGGGAAACCTGGGCAGATGGGGATATGTATGTGGAAGGTATAGATTTAGGAGGTTCCCTGCCAAGTTACCAGCTACTAGTACTCTAAGGGGGTCATTCCGGTAGCTCCGAATTTTCTGTCCCGAATTCACTTATAGCGAACTCCCATTATAAAGTCGCGACCGCGACTAAAAAATTGTTACGGTCGCGATTTTATAATGGGAGAATTGTCGCGGTCGCGACTTTATAATGGGAGTTCGCTATAGGTGAATTCGGTACTGAAAATTCAGAGCTACCGGAATGACCCCCTAAATGTGCACCACTGAACCACAAGTGTTTAGTAAAATGAACCAAGGGATGTTCAGGGGTACTCAGCTTTCATTCCATTACAATCAAGCCTGTTGGTCATAAAATATGAAATCAAACTATTTAAGTGTCACTAGATCAAAGGCAAATGATTCTGGCAGTATGTACAATATCTGTAAATTGAGCCGTACACAGGGATGTACATTTCTTTCAAACATATGTGCTTATTTAACTAAAATATTGTCATGCTCAATGGTTTTGATTTCTCGAAATGCTTACTTGCTTGATATCATATACTTGGCTGAAGCAATGAAGCAGGCAACAGTTATTTAAACCATGATTTTACACATATTAAATGTCTCATCTCAGCTGGAAAATGTAAGGAAACATTGATGCTGTCATGCTCTGCTGAGCAACATAGATACTGTAGACTTATCATGAATCCCATAAAAATATACGTTAAATTTTCTTACTCGAACCTACCCCATGTCTCATACTGTATAACATTCAGGAGAATGAGGTGAGTAATAATTACTTAGACAATAAACTAAAATATTTTTTTAGTAAAATCACTTTCTTTTTTGAGCAGTTTCAATATTTATCCATTATTTATTGAGTGTGTGTTTGTGTGCATCTGTCTGTCTGTGTGTGTGTGTGTGTGTGTGTGTGTGTGTGTGTGTGTGTGTGAGGGGGGATAACAGTTAAGCACATCAAAATGTAAAGCTAGGAACTTTGACAAGTGCTACCAAATCCAGTTAGAGCTTCTGTTTGTGCTACTGGTAGTTTAACACCACAAATATTCTTTCAGATAACTTAAACACTCTCCTTTCTAATGCAATATAGATTATGGTCCAAATTTAAGAGACGGAATTAAGTACAGCAGTGGCGTAGCGTGGAGGGGTCGGAGGGAGCGGTCCGCCCCGGGCAGCACGTTGTGGGGGCGGCATGTTGGCCGTTCCCAGGGGCGGGCAGCGCAGGCAAAGGGAGGCACCGAGCAGGGAGGGGGGGGGCGCTATAGCTACCAACCTCCGCTAGCACCCCCCTGCTCGATTGTCCGCCCCGTGCTAGCACCCCCCCGCTCGTACGATTGTCTGCCCCGGGCACCACAAACGCTTGCTACGCCACTGAAGTACAGACAAGGCAAATGTGCTATTATAATGTAAATATGTGGTATCCTGGAGCAGCCACCACTAAATTAAATGCCTTAAAGTTATTGTAATATATTTATTCTGAATCGTAGAAAATATAATATTCCTTTTAGTTGTTATTGTTTGTGAATGTAAGGCTGCCTTTTTAAGAGGGAGAAGGTTTCTCTGCTTTAGGATTCTGTCATCCTGTTACAGGATGTAATGTAACAATTTTGTAAGTTAGTCAGTGAGTCTCTCCAGGTACAGCATGGAGAACAGTCCTGCTAGCAGCAGAGATCTAAGCAGCTGCTGGCATGGGAAAGTTTGCCAGCTCCTTTCAGGAAACATGTAGGTAATTTTACTCCAAACTGCAGAGAATCCTAATCCCACAGAGGGGTAACCATCTTCAATGAGATGTAAACTATGATTATGAAATGCCAAGATTTATTTGAACTGCTTCTAAAGTATAAAAGCTGAATTCCTGTTTGAAATTATACATCCTGGAGTGGACCTGCACTTATTCTTCCATCTAATCGCCTGTAAAGAGGGAACCTAGAGGCTCAAGGAGGGAAGGTAAACAACATCCATACTTTCCGCACATCCTCAAACATTTTTTTTTTTATTTTTCTTTATTATTTTTGTTTTTCTCTGTTTTGTCCTTGCGGATGCTGGACCGCAGGCAGCCCCGTGACAGGAGCTTTGGCTCCCCCTGCGCATCCCAGTCCGCTACCCGTGTTGGGACATCACAAATACAGGGATTTTTAGCGGTCAAACTATCAAACTGTATGCAGAGCGGACATTTTTGTTTTTTTTTCTCTTTGCTCGACTTCCAATCAGATCCAGTTTACATGTTAACTCTCAGCTTTTGGGAGAGTAATTAACTGCTCTTTGCAACAGCTGCACTACCCATGAGGTACTCATTGTCTTTCCCTTTAACCATGAGTGCACTGCTCAAAACCTCATATATACATATATGTATTTATTCATTTATATAGCGTTGATATATTACACAGCGCTTTACAGAGATTCATCATTCACTTTCAAATTAATAATCACTCAATTAATAATATAAAAATCAAAATACTCAAAGGGAACTTTAAAAACACACAAGAATGAAAAACTTTTGAACTAAAAATGATAATGCATTTTAATACAAAAAATCCAGGACTCAATGTAGATCTTGGATTTCTATCTCACTATCATAACTTCACGTAATGGTAAAGTATGTATTTTTTTCTGTGTGATACTGTGTCCATCCCTGTAACACAGAATTCCAACCCCCTTCCCATCCCCCCTACCAACTCTACTCTTAGCTATATTTACGACACCTGGTTGCTTTATGCTCCAATAATCTGTTGATATTAATATGTCAGTTTATCTATCTCACATCATAACTTTATATTATGGAAAACTATTCATGTATTTTTGTTTACTTTTTATCTGTGAGTTTCTATGTAAGAATTCCACCATCCCCCCTTATCACTACTTGTCAACTCCAACCAAATCCTAGCAATATTTACAACTGCTCCAACATTCTTTCTGTCCAGTCTGTCCTGAATTCATTCAGTTTTGCTGTCTGACCTGATGAAGGGAGTATAGAACTCTCAAAAGCTTGTCTATTTAGATTGACAGTTAGTCCAATAAAAAAGGTATCACCAAGTATCGCACTGTCACAGTTACAATCTCATTATGGGAATATTGTCGCAGTCACGACTTTACTAAGGGAATATTGTTGTGGTCGCGATTTGCGGATTTGCTATCGGAATTCGCTGTTTGAGAATTCGACAGGCGAATTCACACTTTAGCCAATAACCCCCTGGGTCTCAGGGTAAACTCTCAAGTTCTCCAGTGTGAAGGCAAAGTTCACAATTCCTCCCTTCCCCACCCCAAACTCCACCGCATCCCCAAATCCCCCTCCCTCCTTAGCTGACAAACCTACTCAATTCGTCCCCAACCGATTAGCCCCACCCCCTGTGATTACATTAAGCTCCACACCCTGTCCAAGTAAGCTGGATGGGGACCAGGTTCCCAGGTATGCTAATGACTCGCAATGAACCAGTGGATTGGGTGGAGGCATATGCAATATCTATCTATCTATCTATCTATCTATCTATCCATCTGTCTATCTTTTATTTAAATGGATCCAATTTTCCCTAAGTAACTACAAATCTCTACAAAGAGACTTATTAAAAGAAAAAGTTTTTGAAAAATCTATCAATGCAGAAAGTTCCCTGCCCTATTGCTGTTGCTTCGGTCCCTTATAATTGTTTAAATATTTGGCAATTAAAAGTGCTCTGGTGATGAAGCCATCTCTGTTTTGACCAAGCTTTAAATAGGTTTTTCTTCTTCTTCTGGATCAACCAGGGTAATCTAAGAGTTATGTAACCATAGCTGCTTCCCCAAACAACCCTTATGTAATGAAACTTACCTCTGATCCCTTCTGCGACCCGCGGCGTCCTCCTTCACTCTCCTCCTGCGACAGGAGCGGGCGCCGGCTTACCCGCTCCTCTTATCTTCCGCGGCTCCGGCGTGATGA
>JAKJJM010094051.1:0-11777 GCA_021901965.1 Pipa carvalhoi
GTGAAGTATGTTTGGTGTACAATTCGTGACTGCATTTCTCTAAGGGGCATTGAGCAAGTGAGCTTTTCTGTGTGTCTTAGGGATTTGATTAGATATTCAGCTTGTTCTTCTAAGTTTGGAAGCAAGGTTTGCCATTTAGGGCCAGATTCTCTAACCTCCGTACTCTTGTGGAATGCATTTCCACAAGAGTACGGAGGTTAGAGAATCTGGTCCTTAGAGTTTATTGGTGCAGTTGATTCCTCTACCGTTTTTCCAGCTAGTAGTATAGTGATAGAGCAAAGGTGTAGTGTGGGGTTGGGGTTATATAAAAGAGAGTCTAGTGGATTTTGCTTCCACTAGACTTTGGGCAAGTGCGGTGGCTCAGTGGTTAACACTGCTGAGGACCTGGGTTCAGTTCCACCCTGGACTTCATCTGCATGGAGTTTGTATGGTCTCCCCGTACCTGCGTGGGTTTCCTCCTGGCACTCCGGTTTCCTCCCACATTCCAAAAACATACATCGGTGTGTGTGAAACTAGATTGTAAGCTCTATGGGGTAGGGACTGAAGTGAATGTTGAATCTCTGTAAAGCGCTGCGTAATATATCAGCGCTATATAAATACAATCCAATACCAAATACCAAAATATATATGGGAATTGTGTTACTAGGGAGTGAATATAATGTCTAGTTTGGAGATAAGCGTAGAATGTTGTGTTTGGCAAGTCATATTTTTCTGCTAGTTTCGCGAATGAGTATATTTGGGTGGTTGTGGGGTTTATGAGTTGTGAAATTTTAGTTAATCCTTTATTTTGCCATGTTTCATATGCTGCTTGCGTGAGCCCTAGGGTAAAATTAGGGTTGTTTCTTAGTGGTATGTGTTGAGATATGGTAGGGTGTAATTTTAAGTTTGATCTGGTTTTGTGCCATGCTTTAATAATGTTATATATTGGTGGGTTTGCTTTGACATGGGGTGGAAGTTGTGTGAGGTCAGTGTGTAGCAGGGCTAGGAGGCTGTGTCCTTAAGTATATTGGTGGTCTAGTTGTGTTATAGTGTATGTGTTAATTTGATATTGATATTTTTTGATATTGAATTGTATTTATATAGCGTTGATATATTACGCAGCACTTTACAGAGATTCACCATTCACTTCAGTCCCTGCCCCATGGAGCTTACAATTTCTAGTTTCAGTCACACACACAGAGATGTATGTTTTTGGAATATGGGAGGAAACCAGAGTGCCCGGAGGAAAACCACACAGGTGCGGGGACAACATACAAGCTCCGAATTTTCCATCCCGAATTCACTGATAGCGAACTCCCATTATAAAATTGCGACCGCGACTAAAAAATTGTCGCGGTCGCGATTTTACAATGGGAGAATTGTTGTGGTCGCGACTTTCTAATGGGAGTTCGCTATAAGTGAATTTGGGACAGAAAATTTGGAGCTACTGGAATGACCCCCACAGGGTGAAATTTACTAAACTCGAAAATTTCAATTTCGACCTTTTCGAGTTCATATGCTGTATAAATATTGCTGTTCGATTGGTAAATATCGATCAATATTTTCAATCGATTTTTAACGATCTAAACTGTTCGATCAAATTTTTTCAATGGAAATTTACTAAAGTCGAAAACTATTTTTTTACTTTTTCGCCCATTTTTTTGATGCCCACTTTTTGCCTTGATTTTTCGCCTGATTTTCGGGTGAAAAATGGCCAAAAACGGGCAAGAAGGTCAAAAATATTGTTTTTGACCTTTTCACTCCCATTTTTCACCTGTTTTTCGTCTAATTTTTAGTGAATTTAGTCCATTTGATTGAAAAGTTTATATTTATGCAGTGTCTAAACTCAAAAAGATCGAAATTTTTGAGTTACTAAGTGATAAACGTTTTCTTTAGGTTTAATGAATTTGCTGTATAGAGATATTTTTTTCCACCAAAAATGGCAAAGTATATTTTGTGCTGGTTTTGTTAGTTAAAGCAAGTAGCCTGCCTGTATGCTTCACTCAGCGGAATACTTTTGAGGTTAAATTGTGTTGCCCCTTTGATTTTTGCAAGATGATTTTGATCATACTAAAAATGTCCTGGTCATTCATTTCTCTGAGCAATATTTTATTTATTTTTTTTTGTAATAACAGATGAAAATGTGCCATTCAGCAATGCTTTGATGGAGTGAAAGAACAAACTTTAAATGACGTGTTTTACTTTCTACCAAACTTTGGTATGCAGGATGACTTTTTTTTCTCATATCTTTCTAAATTAGGTGGCACTGGCCCTCTACAGCTCAGGCAAACTGAAGAACTCAAGGCAAAAATGAAGCTCCTTGAACAGAGACTGAAAGAATCGGAACGAGTTGCGGAACTTGCAGAAGGGGATGCTCGAGAAAAAGACAAAGATCTCATTGATATCCTTCGACGTATGCGTGAATATGAAGCGGTAAATATATGTATATATAAACCCGTATACATATAAGGGCATATTAAAAGACTACAATAGTGGCAAATAACAGCAATGTGCTCATTTCCATTTTTCTTGCTGTGTATTACAGTTCTTGCCGCTGACGCAACAATAGTTCCTATTCTTTATTGTTTCCCAATACTGTTTCATTTGCCATTGCTATTTTTTTCTTGGACTGCTGAATTAAAGAGGCTGATGGTAACAATAACGGAAGAGGTTTGTTTGCAGTAATCACAACATGCATGTTATTATTAAGAAGATTATGCTAATGTGGTCAAAGCAGCAGTTTTTTACATTACTGTTATATTTCTAATGGCTGGTAACATAAAATATCCTTTTCACTAAGGTCTCTTGGGGGACACAGGACCAGGGGTAAAGTTCCCTCCCACTGGAGACAGGGCACTGGAAGAACGAAGCTCCTCCTCTGAGCTTTACCCCCCCCTCACAGATAGTAGAAGTCAGCTTCTTTCTCCAGAAGGCAGGGATGTTGGCCATTGGCCAGCCTTTTTTCCTTGGTTGTGTTATTTATGCCCAACAACCAGGGAGCGATAGGGGACAGAGATTTCTCTGAGCCCTCCTTCCGTCCTCCCCCTAGGTACTGGATCTTCAGGGAGATTTAAATGGCAATTAGTCATTTTATTAAGGATGTGGCTATTGCAGATGCTTGTTTTTTCTCCACAGGCAAGCTGACTAGCCCCCAGTTGAGGATGTGTGCCCATCTATATGTCACCTGGACTAGGTTTTAAAAAATAAAGAAACGGAGAAAAGGATGCCTTTAGTTATGTTGGAGTATCATTACTGGGGGGGGGGGAGATTAGTGCTTAACAGTGCAGAAAGGGGTTGCTGCACTTCACATTGCAGCTTATTCTTCCTAACAGCCTTTTACATTGAAATAACAGCAGAAATCTGTCTGCTGTTCAGAGGGAGAGCTCTGTCTGTGGGCAGTGAACCCCCTCTCCTCACTCTGATAAGCATTTCAGGGGGAAGGGAAACTTCCGATGGCCTTATTCATTACCTGTAAATACTTGACTACAGAGCATATATACTCATAGCACAGGAAGCGCTATGAGTCTCTTTTTGAAGGCACATAGAAAATAGCGCTTAAGGATAAATAGTACAACGGCACCATTTAGATTGTTTGGGGGTGGAGCTAACTGCGCAGCCATTTACTGCTTCAAGAGGGGACTTCAGCAGATATCGCAAGACTTACAGTGTGATTTGATTCTCATGTTTACAGTACGTGACTGCCATCTTAGGACCTCTTGCTTTGGTATTGTTCTCCCTCCCAGCTGAAGGAATGCTGCTCTCCTACTATTGTCACAACTCCCAGGCAGTTACTGGCAAGAGACATATTTTTGATGCATCTTGTTTTATGCATAAGACACAGCAAACTCTAAGTGGTAACAACTACCTAAAGTGGTGTCTCCAGGCTCTCATTAGAGAATATACATATCAAGGTGTATTAACCCTTGATAACCTACATACAGTTTTTCTATATACATTTTTCTGGAGAAAGCCTTTATTTTATGGCAGACTCCAATTTAGGAGATAATCATCAATTACAACATAGAATACTGATAAAAGGTTTTGCCTGTATTAAGTGCTCTTCTAAATCTTTAAAAGGGGGGCTCAGTCCACCTGCTCTAATTATGTAGCCATATTCAATAAGCCTAGATCGCAGAATGCTCATGAAGTCCCTTAACCTATTAATGAGGTAACTCCTGTTTGGGTTCAGCAATTATCCAAATCTTTGCAGGGAATAGCGCAGCTCCCAGGCACTATAGAAAAAATGCTATCACATTTCTCATCTGATCAAAAAGTGTCGCACAAACACTCTGGAGAGCCAGTCTCATTAGATGCACCATTTGCGTCTGCAGATATGCAATTATCAAAAGAAGAAACTTCCTATTTCTCACTGGGGAAGCGCAGTCGCTCAAGGGTCCTCAAGCTGCTTAACATTTCAAGCCCTCTTCAGGAGACATCCATCCAAAAATGTTGTTAAGAGGGAGCGCAAGCAAGCAGTGTTTTTCTAGCATATGATCAGTTGGACCAAATAGTGCTAGGGGAATGGCAAAATCCAGAAATAAGACCTCTGGAGTGCTCCTTCAGCTGTAGATGCCTCAGTATCTAGACTCTCTAAATATGTGACAATGCTAGTTTCAGATGCAGCATTGTTCAAGGATGTTATGCAACGCACCTCTGGATGCAGCTAAGATTTTGGTTAGAGCATTAGCTATGTTGGAAGCCACAAGGTTCCAGCTGTTGCTCAAACACTGGTCAGTGGATCTTTCATCAAAGAAATCCCTAACATCCTTTTCCTTTAAAGGAAAACTACTATTCAGTGAGGAATTAGTTAAGATCATATCTCATGCAATGGGGGTAAGAGCACCTTACTTCCTCAAAACAAAAATAAAATGGTTGTTTTTGAAGGAGAGGTAATTCCTTTTGTTCCTGGTCATCATCCTAGAGCAATTTTCGCTCCTTAGGATGTTCCTCACAGACAGCAAGACCTCATTTCCACAATCATCCAAAGAGACCCTGGCAGCTAATGAAGTCACCGGCTTCAATTGACAACAAACAGTCTTCAGCATAAAGGTCAAACCACTTCCGAATTAGCCAGTCAAGTAGGAGGTCAACTGGCTTGATATAGAGAGGTATGGCTAAAGGAAACAGAGGACTTTTGGACTAAGAGCATTGTCCTAAACAGCTATTTTGTAAAATTTCATCACCCTCCCTCAATCGTTTTTTCATATCACAAGAGACAGCCACAAGGTGCAGGCATTTCACTCATGCGTCCAGGTCCTATTACAGAAGAGTGTGGTTATTCCAGTTCCAATCAATCAAAGAGTTCAGGGGTTCTACTCAGGCCTTTTTATAGTACCCAAGAAAGGTGGAGGCTTTCGTCCAGTCCTAGACCTAAAAATCCTGAACAAGTATGCCAGAATGTCACGTTTCAAAATAGAAATAGTGAGATCAGTCGATGCAACCATGAATCAAAGAGATTTCCTAGCATCAGTAGACATCAAGTCTACTCCATGTGCCAATCCTTCCATCTCATCCGGTTTGGTTATATTTTGCATTAGACTCTTCCCACTTTAAATTTGTGGCTTTACCCTTTGGACTAGCGACAGTGTTGAGAGTCTTCACAAAGATAATGGCAATAATGTCAGCCATACTCAGAGTCAAAGACATGCACGTCACACCGTACCTGGATGATCTGCTCATCAAGGCTCCTTCCTTCCAAGAAGCAACAAGGTCAGTAGATCTCTGTGTGTCCACTCTTCAAAAGTTTGGCTGGATCCTCAATCTAGTCAAATCTTCTCTGGCTCCAACTCAGTCTCTAGTTTTCCTAGGATTTCATTTCAACACAGAAGATTTCTCTGTGTCTCTACCATAAAAAAAGCTAAAGGTAACATCGTATCTGCACCATCTTTGGGTGTTTTCCATTCAACACTGCATAAGAGTGCTTGGCTCCATAGTATCTACAATGGAAGCAATGAAAATAGAGGAATAAAGGCTGCACACACACAAAAATACTGGTATATAACCGAATATTTTACTGAATACTGATAAGCAGCAAGTGAGAAAACAATCTTTCAGGGGGCAGTTTCCTCTCTTCGTCAGGCTACAAAATGTACAAAGTGAATGGCATTTAAAGATTAATGAAATTGTTTGCTCTGGCATACACATTCCCACCATTACCACTGGTGCCCAGGTTGATTCAGAAAATCGAACAAGAGAATGTAAAAGTCATTCCCATAGCCCCATACTTCCTTCAGGGGGTAGAGCATATTGTACATCTGTACAAATCTCTGGTGCCTGCATTGGATCTCAACCTGGTGCTTTCTGTTATACAGGACCACCCTTTGGACGTTTGGAAACTCTTTTTTCAAATTTTTAATTTCCTTGAAAGTGGTATTCCTAGTAGTGATTTTATCAACCAGGGGAGTCTCAGAAATCACAGCTCTATCTTGATGTGAACCCTTTTTGGTCTTCCATTCTGATAAGGTAGTTCTTGCACAATTCCTTAATTCCTTCTTAAAGTTGTGTCATCATTTCATATTAATCAGAACATAGTTTTGCCATCACTCTGTCATAATCCAAGGAATACCAAAGAAGAGAAACTACACTTTTTAGATGCTGTGAGAGCTGTATGAGTTTACCTCCAGAGGACGTTGTGTGGATGCCCTGTTTGTTTATCCAACAGGGACACAAGTGGATCTTCATGCCCCTAAGATAGTAATTCGCATGATGGATCAAAGAAATTATTCGCAGAGCCTGTCATATCCACAGAATTGTTTCCCCTTCAGGAATTATGGCTCATTTGACCAGAGCTGTTGGTTCTTCCTAGGCAATGTGCAATAAGGCATCTGTGGAACAGATGTGCAATGCGGCTACTTAAAAGTCACTTTCCACTTTTATCAAATTTTACAGAGTGGATCTGTTTGCATCTCAGCAAGCCAGTTTTGGGCAGAAGATTCTTCAGGCTGCAGTGGCTCCTATTTAGGAGTAATTGCTTCAGTCTGAGGTAATAATGTCCCCTCCCTAAGATGATGTGGGACTGCTTTGGTAAATCCCCTGGTTCTGTGTCCCCTAAGAGACAATACAGAAAAGGAGATTTTTGTACTCACTCAGAAATCTCTTTCTCTTCGATTCTCTTGGGGGGACACAAGTTACCCACACTGTTTTCAAAGTGTACTGTATTGGATTGTTGAGTTGTTCCTCAGTTGGGAATCTCACCTTTTGTAATTTTTTTCCAATCTTTGAGGTTCTATATTTTGACCTTTCTAAAGACTTTGGGGGTTATTGACTGCAGTTCGAATTGTTCTCCCTCTGAACAGCAGATTTCTGCTGTTAGTCCAATGTAAAAGGCTGTTAGGAAGACTAAGCTGCAATGTGAAGTGCAGTAACCCCTTTCTGCAATGTTAAGCACTAATCTCAACCCCCCCCCCAGTAATGATACTCCACCACTCCACCATAACTAAAGGCATCCTTTTCTCCCTTTCTTTATTTTTTAAAACCTAGTCCAGGTGAAATATAGATGGGCACACATCCTCAACTGGGGGGCTAGTCAGCTTGCCTGTGGAGAAAAAACAGGCATCTGCAATAGCCACACCCTTAATAAAATGACTAATTGCCATTTAAATCTCCCGGAAGATCCAGTACCTAGGGGGAGGACGGAAGGAGGGCTCAGAGAAATCTCTGTCCCCTATTGCTCCCTGGTTGTTGGTCATAAATAACACAACCAAGGAAAAAAAGGCTGGCCAAAGGCCAGCATCCCTGCCTTCTGGAGAAAAAACACTAGAAAAGCGGACTTCCACTTTCTGTGAGGAGGGGTAAAACCCATAGGACAGGAGCTCTGTTCTTCCAGTGCCCTGTCTCCAGTGGGAGGGAACTTTACCCCTGGTCCGGTGTCCCCCAAGAAACTCAAAGAAAGAGATTTATCGGTGAGTACAAAAATTTCCTTTTTTGGATTAATTTCAAGTGCTTATCATATGCACATGTTTATATACTGTCAGGTGCACTTAAGCAGCATCTAGGTTAAAGCAGGAGTGCCTCAATTACTCCTGTACAGCCTCCTGCCTTCCCAAAGTCTGTCCATGCACCATAGCTTCTAGTCAGAGTACTGCCTTCAGTGTACTTCTATAGACTATATACATACATTGTCACTGCATATGTAATTTTATTAGCAGGGACTATAGTTACAGTAATAGACAATAGTAGAGAAATAGAGAATGAAATATTGAATGCATTCACATCAAGGACTCCACCAATCCTAATATTTATATTGAGAGAGATGGTTTTAAGATTTGAATCCTGTGTACTGAAATGTGGAAATATAGTTTTCATTTGCACATGACCTTGTAAGTACAATATTTGTCTATTGATTTCGTAACCACATTGATTTCCTATATATGAAAGAAGCTGTTTAACTTACAGGGGATATATGGCCTAGAAGAAGCTGTTGCTGAAATCAATGAGTTGAAAAGTCATATAAAAATCAGAGACCGGGAAATCGAGTCATTGGTAAAGGACATTAACAAACTTGAACTTAAGGTTAACGATATTCTTGATGAAAATGAAGAACTCAAAGAGCGTTTAGGTATACCATATTGTACTGCTTCTTTTTATATATGCTGATAAAATAGCAGAAATTACTTTATCTCACTTTACTTTTAACATTCAGATTGTATTAAACGTCACTTCAACCAAAAGTGCAACCGTTTTATACATGACTTAAGAACATCTTTATTTAGAAAGCAAGCATGTTTCAATTAAATAACACTCACATATTTCTTTTGCAGAATATGATTTTTCATAGCTTTCTTAATATCTGTCTTTCATTCAGTGTTTTGAGTTAGGTGCATAAAGAATTGCTGTATAGATCTTTTTTAATGAATCTTTTTCTGTTTTGCATAAATTGATTGCTCCAGTCAGTTTGCAAACTTTTTTTTTCCTTTCTCCTTAAATGGTAATTGTCTTCGACCTGAACAATTTGCTCCATATTCATTTTTATAGCTAGCATAGCTGCTATTTGTGATACTTTTTGGCCTCCGTGTGCTAGTGTCAGTTTCCAGCAAAATTATAGAATCAACCATTGAAAACGTGTTCTCACATTATGCGAGTTAGGCAATTACACTGTGCTTTTCAAAAGAAAAGAAAGAAGTAATGTAAATCATGTCTAAAGGACTTATTATAGCATAAAGAGTTATAAAGCTCCACAGCAGTTATCCATATTAATCGTGGGTATCCAGAGAAATGTGTTCGGGGGGGAGGGGGGGGTGATAAACCAAAGTATGTCATTGCCACTTCACATTATGTATCAGCAGGATGATGGGCACCACCATAATGTGTATGCAATGAATAAGAGTAAAGCAAGGCCATTATTTTACAGACTTTTACTGCAGTATCAAAGGACCAATAATACAAACAAAATAAAAATTTTCATTTGGTTTAGCATGGCAGTTAGTTAATTATAGATTTTTAAAAACAGAAAAATGTTATCTTTGAAGTAAATTTAGGAATTGTATTTCTTTCTGTTTGTATCTTTACTGATAGCAGCTATATTGTTAAACAGACATCTCCTATTCCTATTGTTTACTATGGTGCTTTAGATCAGCGGTCCCAAACATCTGCTGGATCAGGGACCAGTTCCCCTCTCAGCAAAGATTTGACGGCCCTGGAGAATGGAGGGCGGAGCATTGTGTGTTGCTGGCCACATGATGGGGACACACTTCCTTTGTGCACATCACCACCATGTGGCCAGGTACCAAGGAGCCTGGGAACAAGCAGTTTGGAACTCCTGCTTTAGATAATACATTTTCTGGAAATGTGCCTGATAACTAAATATCATACCTTATAGACACATTTTACAATTTTTGAATGCACAAATTGAATACATAGTAGCTATAAATGCATTTGAGGCATTTTCATTATTGGTGTTACTGTCCATTTTAATCTTCATGCTACTAATATATACAAGTTTTTATGATAATTGTTTCTTTTAGGTCTTGATCCAAAAACTATACTTGATTTAACAGAATTTAAAAATATTAAAGCTCTAAGACAGCAGCAGTATCGAGCTGAAAATCAGATTCTTTTGAAAGAGGTATGTAAAATTTATTTAAACATGTTTGTACTTGTTAAACAAAACATAGAAATGTAATGCTTCTTAATCCATGATATCTTGTAGCTAATTAGAGTTCTAAAATTTCTAGCCATGTTAAGAATGTCTTTAAGGTTGTTTGTATATCCCAAAATACCTAGTATTTGAGAATAGTCATTTTATTCTTAATTTTCTGTATTTAAATTTCTGTTTAAAAAATATTAAACTTTGTAGTAGTTAAAAGATAATACCTACACCTTAACCATTTTGCTTGATGTATTGCTGTCATGGCTACATGTGCTGTAACACTAAGAAAGCTTACAGGATCTCTAATAAGAATTTTTTTTTTTCTTAAAACAATAAAAAAAAGTGTATTAACTATGGAAAACATTAATTCTGGAAAGATATTAGTACTTTTTTATGCTTGCATACCAAATGCACATATCTTTAGTCACACAAAAAAGAGCTGTTAGATGATTTGGAAGAAAAGCAATAGGATTATTTAAACATGGAGGGTTTTAGGATGATAATATCTCTGTAGCGTGATGACAAAGCCTTATGGACACCGCATTGCTGCTAGTAATTTCTTTTGCCTGTATCATTTGCGAATAGTGCAGACTGAGGCTTTAAAAAGTGTGAATCTTGTAAAAAGGTATTCTACCACTATTTTAAATTGGCAAAAATAAACATGTAAGCATTTAATGAGACCCTTATTTTAACAGATTGAAAGATTAGAGGAAGAGCGTATTGAACTTAAAAAGCAAATACGTAAATTGGCTCAGGAAAGGGGAAAGCGAGCTGCAACTTTAGGCAAGTATATGTTTGTCTGTCTATCTGTATCTATCAATCTGTCTGTCTATCTGCCTGTCTATCTAGCTAAGGATCCAGACCATTCTATTTCCCTCAAATGTAATTCAATAAAAATCGCAAATGTTTATATCGTCACAGCAACATATTTAATTAATTAGTTGATATCAGGTAGAAAGAAAGATACATCTACAGAATTTGGTCACTGACCAAATTAGAATGGATGACATAATATCACTAATATCGGCAAATTTGTGGAAAAATTAAGCATACCTCCTCAGTATGAATTAATATCAATTTGATTGTTTTTTAGGCCTAACAGCTGACGACTTCAACTTCAGTTTAAATTCTCCAGAAGACCAAAAATCTAAGAAGAAAACCTCTGGCTTCCTAGGGCTAAACCAAGCAGAAGAAAAGGTAGCTATGGTCTTAGAAAATTGCTGAAAGACTGTGCGAAAGCATAAACAGGGACATACAAACAGAGAAAAAAGAGGGCTTCTTGTGGTATTTGAAAGACATACATGGAAACTTGTGGTCATTCACCTAGCGATGCTGGACTTGCTAAGCAAATAAGGAATTTCTTGATAAACTGACAAGTTCCCAGGGTATGGGGAGATATTGGCTAGCTTTGCCATGCTGTGCCTAATCCAGGGGTCCCCAAATGCCGGGCCGCGGACCACTACCAGTCCGCTGACCCCTCTGCACTTGGCCACCTAATGGTGGCGTGCGCACACGAAGCGCGTCACCATCATGCTGCTGTCAGTACCTGTTTGGCCCCACCCACTTTCCCCAGCGGTCTGCGAAACCTCTTCTGGATCAGGGAGCCAGTCGCCAATCCAGAAAAGGTTGGGGACCGCTGCCCTAATCCAACCGCACAGTGCCCTAACCCAAGCTAAGCCCATTATTATTTTTACATATATTTGCCACCTTC
>JAKJJM010094135.1:0-10279 GCA_021901965.1 Pipa carvalhoi
CGGCGTTCGGGTTCGGGTTCGGCACGAACGCCGAACCGAACATCACTACGTTCGGAAATGTTCGCGAACCCGAACATTTTGCCGTTCGACCAACTCTACTTTCTGACACTTCTGAGGTGGTCTACTTGGATCTGCCATGTCCCTAGATTATATCTTAGAGTTTGGCAGGGAATAGGCTCAATAGCAGTGACAAATAATCACAGACTAAATTATGAAATGAACTGAAACTATTTATTTGTGTGAAAAGTGAAATCACAAGTGTCGGGTTCAACATCTGAATATTAAAGACATTCCTTGGTTTCCTAGACACCCTTCTGTCTAAGCCAGATTGGCATGGGCCCCTCATGCCTATAGGAAAATCTGACACTGCCCACAGACCAACAATATGAAAATAAATGTATTTTCCAAGTAATTTCAACCTGAGTAGAAAGTTCCATAATTAGCTAGAGGGCTACAGACTATGAGAGGTTGTAATATCTATTTCCTTGGAGTTTCATAATAAACTTATTATGAATTTGATATATTTGCAGCATTAGGCGCTTTGATTTCTTAACACCATGGATACCATTTTATTTATTTATTAGAAACTGTTCTGGTGTGAAGGGGGACTATTTCCACAGTAGCAATGATCTACTCAGTAGGGGGAATACCTATGACTCTTTACACTTATATTTATAGATCTGTGACTGGTGCAGGAGGAATACCTCATTTTATTGGCTGAATTGATCTAGTACACCAAGGACTGTATGCTCAGCTCCGCTCGTTACAGTACAAACACTGAGTTTTTTTTTCCATTTTTAAACTCCTTAAATCTGAGCCATTAATGCTAAATAAAACTGAAAGGCATACTATGGGGTGCAGGAGAGATGTTTTTGACACAATAAGGTCAGGAAAGTTTAAGACACGTTCTTTCTTGGCAATTCTGGCATAAATATTACAACACAATGTGGAAACTGCAAACCTTTTGACATCCAGCACAGTTTTAAAGCTTTCTCTTTATAAAATATGACTTGATGTCAGGTATATGATTTTGATAACTCATGCAGTGAATGAAATCCTTTTTGCTAGAAGGACCGAACAAGGATTTTTTTTTTCCTTTTTAATTTCATACCAGTAAAATTTCTTGGTTGGAAAGGCAAGTTTCCCCCGATCCCTGAGTCTACATCTGCAGACAAGCAAACAATGTTTCTTGCGCGCTTAACCCCTAAGCAATCCTTCTTCCTCCAGCCAAGTAGTACTCTGCAAAGGGATTTGATGAACTTAAGCCTCAGGCAACTGTTCTTATAACATGAAAATATATCTGTACATTTCTTATATCTGCCTCATTGTGTTGTGAAATTTGTACCTTAATGTAAAGCGGAGGTGAAATATGAAATCCAGGCTGTCCTCGGAATATTACTCGCAGTGGGGGACATTTATCACATTGGTGATGGGGCTAAATGGGACAGATTTGACCCTTAAACCTGACAGGTGCTAAAAAGGAAATACAGAGGGGTTTCATCGGGTCCATACTGATCACCAGTCTTAGGTCGGCCATGTTGCTATTGTATATCTTTTAATAAACTATGAAATGCACCTGATTTATAAGATAAAATGGCAGCACCTCTGTTGGAATGGCAGTCTTTCACAATTAACTGAATAGGGGCATTGTCATCACATGAACATTTTCACCTATGGAATGGTTTTTCGATTGTGATTCCCCTGCCTGCTAGTCATGCACACCAGCACTTTACCTCCAGGTGTAATCTTTTATTCCATGCAGATTTTAGCGTACAGTATTACTGATATTGTGTGCCATCCCAAATATGGAAGTCAGAACCAGCAATGAGCACGTGATATCTTGTTTATGTGCCCTGGAGTATAAAAAATGGAATCATCATGAATTCTGTCTATAGTAGGGTGGGCCAGGGAATGAGCTACCTAGTCCCACCTGAGACTGCAAATGTGGCAGAGGCCTCAATAATGGTGCTTTAACCAGTGTTAGACTGAAGTGCTGGGGCCAACCAGAAAACAACAGATGAAGGAACCACCAGGAAAAAAAGATCATGGGCCCACCAGTAAATAACAGATCAAGGGACCACTAGGAAACAAAAGATCAGGGACCCACCAGTAAACAACCGATCAAGGTATTCTCGCGAGATCATCAAGTGGGGATCTCGATTGCGCTTCTCCACAATCGGGTCTTTCGCCCGAAAGGTAGCCATAAGTTCTATGGCTGTAAAACTTTCGGTGAAAGACCCAATTGCAGAGAAGCGCAATCGAGATCCCGCCTGATGGTCTTGCCAGAATTCTCGCGAGATTAAGTATGCAAAGACTTCAATCGAGTCTTTACGGGCTTAATAAATTTCGCCCTATGTGTCTGATATGTTGTTGTTAAATATTACTTGTATCATTTGTAAACTCCTGGCATCCAGTCTTTTACTATGATGACATTGCACTGCATCATACCAACCTTTAACATACTGCCGGGGCCTACACTGCTGAGAGAGATGAATACATACATAAGGGGGCAAAGTCACGAACAATGGTTGAAAACTTGCACTAGTGATAGCAACCAGACAGTCTGTTAAACAATTACAACTTCAGTATAATGAGGAAAGCTAATTGCTGATGTTGCCCTGTGTCTTTGAGATTATTCTGATTCTGATTGAATCTCATTTTGTTTTGATGACGGACGGTATGTGTTTATCTTATTTTTTTTGTTGAGTTGAAGGCACTGTATCCTCCTATACTGAACTTTTTGGAATCTTTTATTTAATTGTGCTGGTGTATATACAAATGGGATCATTGACTTTGTAAGGAGTCTTTCTCCTACTAATTCATACAGTACTTATTGTTTTAAACCTTTGGTTACTGCCCCGTTATTAATGTAGTCATGCCAGTAGAGCTGCAGCGATGTTAAGAAGTCAAGTGAATTGCCCATTAAAGTTTACATTTTTGCTTTCATAGGTCACTGTTTTGTTTCCCCCAGGTATACTGGGCCAGAGCATAGGTCATCTAACTACAGGTTAAAGTGCACCATTAAATTGAACCCAGGGATCTTTGTTCATCTTTGCATGTCAGGTTCTAGTAACTCCAAAATCTGGAAATGATTCATCTAAATGTAAGGGATCTGTTTGTTTTCATATCTTCCCATTTTAAACATGACCATTTCATTTTGATATAACAATTATATATTCATAAAATTATTTACCATGATTTCTTTCCTTTTTCCATAGGATTCTGATTGCCAGATCTGTGCTTAATAATCCTATAGGGACTTGCAGGATGTAGTTAGCTGTCATGGAAAAATAGATAGTAGCAGATGCATGATGAATGCAGTGGAGGCAGTTGACTTTGATTTCCAGCAGTTGACTTTAGGCTTACAACACATATGGGCATCAGGAGAAGAGTGCAAATGCCCCATCCTAGAAGCTTGCTGGTCCATGGCCTTCTTATCCATGAAGTGTACATTGAGAGAAGTCCTAGCCTTCCAATACTCCCCTCTGTCCTGCCCTATATGATTAATAGATCTGTCATTCGTTAGGTCGATAATGGACCTAAACTCCCGATCCTGCCCCCCTTACTTTCAGTTCTGTGGATGCCCATTCAGAGTTTGTGGTTTGGTCTTTTAATTTTAGAACACACAAGGCTTATTATGGAGGATTTAGATAAGGCTGATGCATTATAATATACAATGAACTGACTTATTGTTTAAATACACAAATTATTTAGGGGAAAGTAGTAAAACTTTTTCTTAGAGAATTCAGCAAAGAGAAGATTAATTGTGCATTAATAATGTTCTACCAATGCTGGTGTAAACTGAAAAGTAGGGTTAAACACTCACAGATAGGTTTTAATGCAATCACATAATTTGTTAAGCCCCAATAATATTTGTGTACAGGGTTTGTGCCCACTGAAAACCATTCATGATCTTATTCTGACCTCTTATATCCATTTTCTATATTTATGATTGCAATTGGTGTTGGAAGAATTTATCTGTAGGTTCTAAGATCATACATTTGTTTTTGGACATTGGTGGAAACACCACTCTTATTTCCACGACTCATGTTGAAATTATTCCTGACTCATGTAAGGAAGTCTATATTACTGTTAGTATAAATATTTAGCCATGAACATTGTATCTGATAAGATGATTTATTAGCTATAGTTGTTATTGAATGAGTTATATGGATGGTTATTTGAAGTATTTCTATTGAGTTGGGGTTTTGGCTAACTTCTTCAGCTAAAAGGAAATAAGCCTCAATCTGGTGCAAGTTAAAGAATGAAATAATTGTTCAATTTTCAAAATTTTTTGAAAAATTTCAAAAAATCATTTGAAAAAGGGTTCCTATCCCAAAACATGTTATGAATGATAAACACACTGTTTTGTAGCCATGCTACATTGGCTTGAGTCATACACTCCATTTTTATTTTCTTGTATTGAAATATTTATTTATTGACATGATAGATATAATCAAAATGTCTCTTTCTTTCTAGAACTCACAAAGAAAGTCCTAGAAGAATCTCAGAGAAAGTCCATGGCAGTTCTTAACCTCCAAATAAACACCAATAAAATTATATCGACAGTTTAATGTTACCTTTTTTTTTTTTTTTTTAAAAAAAAGGACTAAAGTATAAAAAAGAATATTCTGTTTTTACATAAAATATGCCTAGATCTCAGACTGTCATCATAGGGGGGTCTATAATATGCACAATTCCAGACCAGTTCAGTAAAAATCCCCATTACTACTTAAAATAAAATGGGTACATCTATTAAAGTGGTTGAGGATTTTTTGGGGAAAAGTGACTGTTTATGTTTGGAAACACTAGAGCTTGTGCCAACTGAATATTTATTAGCACATATACCATGGTATTTTGGAAGCAAGCTTTCTTCTTGAACCCCAGTCTTACTTGGCACACAAAGGACAATGTATCATTGGGAACACTAGTTTATAGAGGCCTAATTTATTTTTTATTAGTCTAATTACTGATGCTATGGGTAACCAGTCTGGAATCTAGTTTTATTCAGATTCTATCAAAGTTGATGAACTGTATACCCTTTGTCTATTGCTGGATTGTCTACCTTAACCAACTGTCTGAACTACTTCTTTGTCTTCTGTTTTATGATTCTGATAGACGTGGCTTTTGGTCAATTTATGATTTACACATTCTCCAGTACTGCAACTGGGGATTACATCTGACTTAGAAAGTCAAGGGTTTCAAAAGAACTTTGTTGAATATGGGTGCTGCCTTCACTCTACCATCCATCCATAATGGGCTTAGTCCTTGCAAAATTTCTACCCTTACAGACTCTTACAGACCCCAAGCATACACCTGAGCCATAACATCCCCATTTTTTATGCTCTATATTATTATTCTGACTATCCCACATGTGCAGAAAGATGACCCAGAATGTCTGAATGATATGAGATCATATCCATACTTTCCAAGCCATACTCAAAAGCTGTTATAGAGTGAAATTATGCAACAGGTGTATTGGGGAAGATGTAAAGGGAGATTGGAATGGTTATGGCAAAATATAAAGAAAAAAAAGTCCCTCCGGGGCAAGGTTAAATCTGAAAGAAGACTTTACATCATCATATATGGAGTGATCACAGACTGACCTAATTGATCATCCCCAACTATATGTTTACAACAAGTGAAAGGTCAGGTTGCTTTGATCTAGTATCCTGCAGTTCAAATAACTAGATCACCTGGAAATAATTATAGCAGCGTATCCTTTAAATACTGACGTTGGAAGGATACAGCACCCATAAATTAATCTGAATTCATTGAGTATACATTAGAATGACATATTACATTTTCTTTTTGTTGTTATTGTGATATTTTTAGAATTATAATAGTTGCAAAATTGTAATGACTCTGGTGCGTTGTTCTAGTTTCCTTTGATTGTTCGCACCCCAGCACCCATTTTCCTTTATAGGCCTGTGTATGATGAAGGTAACAAAAGCCCAGAAGCTTGCCCGTATACTACTTTAATATTTCCTCAATCAATTCTACATCATTTATTTTCAAGGTACCGTAGATTTCCTTTTTTTTTTTTTCAGTTGATATTTTGTTGTTTTAAAACACTAAGTCTAGGGTTTTTCACCTTATGTCATCATTGACTGTAGCGAAATATTTCTTTTGCGGTTTTGAGACTGTTTGCCTTAAACCAACATCCTGGCATCGCAATACTAAATAGACTAACTTTTCAACTAAAAAAATGTGCCTACAAAATAACAACGTCTGTATATAGCTGTTATTTAAGTAGGGCCATAACCATAAAGGCTTTCATAAGCATTTATTTTTTGGCATCATGAGAAACTGAAGAACGCGTATTTGTTATCTATGTTCAGATCATAGTTAATTGTATACTTCTAATCTCCAGCTGCAAAGCTTTGGCCTTAAGGAAATTAAAATTCTTGACTGTGCGGCAGCCTCTCGGCAGCAAAGACAATTTCCTGGCAAAATACAGATCATGTTCTCCCTCTTTTTTTTTTTTTGCAATAAAGAGTCAATTTATTATGGCTGAAACAATATATTCCAGTTTCATATTAGTAAGCGAAACCCGTTGCAGTTGAGTCTGACTTGCTTCTTGGGAATACCTGTAGATACCAGTCGTAAAATGAAGACACGGGGCAATTTGGAAGTAAAATGTTGATATTCCTGTTTAGACTTTCTTTTTCTTCATCTCTGTGAAAATCACATGTAATGTTTAACCCTGAGGTAAAAATAAGAGATGATGTGACATGCTCAAACCACAAATAGCTGACCCCGGTACCCTTCCACAAAGATAAAAGATGTTCTCCAATAATATGATCTTTCCTTCATGTAGGACGTCAATCCTTTGTCTTACCCCAGGCATATCCTCTCTTATAATTGTAGTGACCTAAGGCAGATCTGACACTTCAGAATGATGGAATCTTCAGTCAAAAGGTATATTTAGCTTTGTATACATTGTTAATTAACATGGCACCAAGGATTTATGATGTGTAAATCCATTATAAAAGTAAAAATTTACAGCTTAAATACCAATTAAGCCCTAGTGAAATGTTGAAATAATATTGGGTTGGGGAGAAATATGCGTTGATCATTTTCTTGCTTGTTCCAGATTAGCGGTGCTTCTGTAATATAGAAGCGTTAGTTCTATTATGTCATTCACTCTGAAATAACTTATACTAATAAAGAAAAGTTATCGTTAAAAAATAAATAATATAAAATGTGTTAAATTGTCAAAGATGGGTTCATTTCTTTAAATTTCCTTTTGGCACTGTATAAATCCATAAAGTATATACTGTTGTTTTCCTTTTTAGGTAATAATAAATCAATGTCAATGTTATATAATGGGTCTGTAGAGCTATAATAATTATGCCTGGTTTATAACTCCCGTGATCCTCGGTAGAGTGGCTATAGTGCTCAGCTTCCATTGAATTTCTATACTAAAAGAAGGGAAGGACATCATTTCTGTTTGGGGAGGCTAATAATATGATGCCATTGATAACAGCATTTTTTTATTAGATATTGATATAAGGCAACATTTTTAGAAAGGTTATGTCTTAGGAAACCTTCATTAGTTTCTATTTATGCACACCAGGGTAACTGTGGGACACTGATTTACCACTGCTACTCTCTAGTGCAATCCTACAGCACCCTCCAAACAAAGATGCACCTAGGAAGCTACTCCTTGAAGGCCTTCAAAATACTTATTTGCAGCACAGGACTTGCTATTGGAGGAACGTTCTTGCAAATTATGAACAAGTTCCAAACTTATTAATTCAGGAAACTTTGATTCAAGGGGTACATACCATAAAACCAGGCAATCGGAGCTACCCCAACTGCTGGTAACAGGTCATTTCTCTTTAGAGTGTGTGTGGGGGAGGGCTGTTTAGAATTTGCACCTCGTACAAGTGTATATATACCACTGGATGGAATTTCTATCCCTTATACAAGTATAATATTAAGTAAATATGAATTTTTCTTATATTATTATAAATTATTTTTTATTATTAAATTAGATTTATGACACCTGACCCGTAAAGTCTAAACATGATTTTGGTTTAGGATAAGGGTCTTGCTCAAGGTCAAAGGATTTTATTCAGTACTTAAAATCAAAGTCATGTGACTAAATCATGAACTCATTTTATCTACTTCAGTTACTGGAATGTTTTTTTATTGTTTTTTGGAATTGCATTAATAATTCTTCTTATAAAATTTGGCCTTTGGATTGGCGCGTGTAACTATATATTCATTTTTAACATAACAGACAATTTATATTAAAAAGTCACAGGCAAGGTATTTAAAAGAAGGGAACAATGACTAACAAATGTTTAACACGGAATAGTGACAAATAAACATTTCCTATAATTGGCGAGGATAGTTTGAACAGTACCTAAAGCAGCGGTTCTCAACCTTTTGTTGAGCGCGACCCTGCGATGACATCATTGTGGGGCGGGTGCCGCGTCATGTGATGACGTTCGGCCACAACGTCATCACGTATGCGCGTCACATGATGATGTTGTGCCCGAATGTCATCATGCAACGGAGCTCAGCGGCGGTGCGCGACCCCTGTGAGACGGTCGCGACCCACAGGTTGAGAACCGCTGACCTAAAGGCTATTTCCAGTCTACAAAATGGTGTAACAGCAGAAGCAACAGGAAACTACGTTGTGAGTCTCCATACAAAGAAATTAATTCCACTATGGCTGTGCTCTTTATGAGATATCTGACTTCCACACAAGTCATAGTTTTTACTATTGTGAAAATTGTTAAACTTAAAGATCTTAAATATTCCAAATAATTTCTGAAAAATAGGACAGAAAAAAAGCCAAAGGTTAAAGTCACTTAGTTGGTCAGTACTAGGTGTGACTTTCAAAAGGTTTTGAGCTATTATTGTTGCTTTAGCTATTTTGGTGTGGGGCTGGTAGGAGGAGACCCTGTTGACACCCAGGGCGAAATTTTTTAAGCCCATAAAGACTCGATTTGAGTCTTTGCGGGCTTAATCTCGCGAGATTCTTACATGATCATCAAGCGGGATCTCGATTGCACTTCTCCGCAATCGGTCTTTCGCCCGAAACTTATGGCTACCTTTCGGGTGAAAGACCCGATTGCGGAGAAACGCAATCGAGATCCCCGCTTGATGGTCTCGCGAGAATTCTCGCTCGAGAGTCTCGCGCAATTAAGCCCGCAAAGTCTCGAACTGATTCTTTACGGGCTTAATAAATTTTGCCCCCAGTCTTTTGAGGCAACCCATTGTAGAAATGATTCTAAGGAGGACATATCTAAAAGTCAAAAAGGGTGTTTGATCACTTAAAACAGGAGAAACAGTGTATATTTTATTATGCCGTTTTTTTATTGTCATGTCGAATGTCACTTTTTGATACTTCAAAAAGTTGTTTTTCATCCTATAAGAAGTCACTGTGATGTCACAGGGAATAAGGACTAAAGCCTAAAAGTAGCTATACAGAGTTGTCCCCAGGAGCAGAGTATCTAGAAAGTTACTTTTATGGTGTGTAGTAGATATGCACCTGGTAGTGTGAAGGTAGTATGGCAGCTGAGGCCCCATCAATAAACTTGGCAATTAAAATCAATGAAGAAATCCATCAGCATGAGCAGTAACCCCAGTGTCAAAATTTGTTGCTGATAATTACTTCTGGATAATGAGTTTGTTTCACTGCTGTAATATTTACCTGTCATTTAGGGGGTTATTCTCTAAAGTGAGAAATCGACTATCGAATTAGAAACAGCGGATTCCCATAGCAAATCCACAACTATGACAATTCTTCCATTATAAAGTCGCGACTGTGACAATTTTTTAAAGTTCCAGCTTTGACAACATTTCCTTTGTAAAGTCGTGACTGCGACAATATTCTCATTATAAAGTTGCGACTGTGTCAGTAGCAGTCTATTGCGACTGTCTTTAGCTGGCGAATTCGCACCTTTACACAACAATTCGGACTTTACAGACTAACCCCCAAAATTTCATACTCTGAGAAGAACTATTTTGGGTTAAGGAATCATGTCTGTGTATAGATATGCTGGTTTCTCAGTGGCAGGGGTGGGCTGGCAGGGGAGGGTAGGTTAGCTGGCTGGCTGGGCAGGTGGCCGGGCAGGTGGCTGGCTGGGCAGGTGGCTAGGTGGCTGGCTAGCTAGGTGGCTGGCTGGGCATGTGGCTGGCTGGGCAGGTGGCTGGCTGAGCGGGCAGGTGGCTGGCTGGCTAGGTGGCTGGCTGGGCAGGTAGCTAGGTGGCTGGCTGGACGGGCAGGTGACTGGCTAGCTAGGTGGCTGGCTGGCTGGTT
>JAKJJM010094154.1:0-11295 GCA_021901965.1 Pipa carvalhoi
GGCGGCTCTGCGCGGCAATCTGGGGATCTGCCTAGGAACTGGCGGCTCTGTGCGGCATTCTGGGGATCTGCGAAGGAACTGGCGGCTCTGCGCGGCAATCTGGGGATCTGCATGTGATTTGGGTTGGTACTTTGAATTTAGTCAGTGGGGGGCAATTTTGGGTCCTGGGGGGGCAATTTAGGGTCCTGGGGGGCATTCTGGGGCCATGGGGGGGCAATCTGGGGTTGTGGGGGGGCAATCTGGTGGGTTTTGGGGCCATCTAGGGGGTTTAGAGCAGTGGGGGGATAGTTTGGGGCATATGGGGGGCATTGGTGGCATTAGTGGCTTTTTGAGCGGTGGTGGGGGGCAATCGGGGGGTCAGTGTGGCCGTGGGGAGGGTCAGGGAACAATGTCCGCAACTTACTTTTAGTCCCCAAAGGCAGAGCTGCGCAGCACGTGCTGCCGCTGCCACTGCCGGCAGCAGAATGAAGAGAGGAACACGGAAGCGCTGATCACATACGCTTCCGCGTTCCTATTGGGTCCTGTGACCGATCGGGTCACAGGAACCCGGACCTAACCACGGAGAGAGGTAGTCAAGACTCCCTCCGTGGTAAAATAGGCGCTCCACCGGCGAAAAAATCTGCCGGTGGAGCGCTAAGCCCCATCAAAGCCCCAGACATTACAGGCACGTCCCTGGTATGCATCGGATGGAGATGCAACCACGTGCCTGTGACGTTGTGGGGGCTGAAAGGGTTGAAACCCATTGAGTGGGGTCTCATTAACAACACTTCTAGATAATTCTTTTTCTGGAGAGGTTAATTTTCTTAAAGGTTGTTCTTAGTATTTTCCACTCTTCAGTAACATTGTGCACTGCGTATTTACATGCTGGGCTTTATTTCAAAGTATAAACCACCACTATCATTTTCAGCTAATAGTTACCCTTCAACTTTGCGACAACGTAAGTACAAATTTGCATCACAATGACTGTTTTCCAGCACTGTATTCTGAGTAAGTAATTAATACATGTAAATAGCCTAGCGAACATTGGAATCTGTTGGATAAGTAGTCAAAGAAAAACATGAAAAAGGAGTAAATCAAAAAAGGAATGATGGTGGAGGTATCTCACTGTACACTCTTTCTTTGGGTGAGATCATCAATTCAGTCTTCAGTATCACTTGTATGCAGATGATACCCAAATTTACTTATCCACTCCTGTGTTATCACCTGAAATTCAGACTCAAATTTCTCGCTGTCTCCTGGCAATCTCCTCTTGAATGGTCAAGTGCCAGCTCAAATTAAATCTCACTAAAACGAAACTGATTATTTTTCCACCCAAACCTGGACCTGCTCCTACTTTTTCCATTCTAGTTGATGGTGCAATCAGCAACCCTGTAACATCTGTATGTTGTCTTGGGGTGACCTTTGACTCTTCTCTTTCCTTCTCTAAACACATCTCCACCACTGTTAAAACCTGTCGCTTTTTCCGTCGCAACATTGCCAAGATCCACCCCTTACTCTCTCACGCTACTGCTAACACCCTCATGTATGCTCTCGTCCTTTCCCGCTTGGACTACTGCAATGTTCTTTTATCTGGCCTTCCAGCTTCCCACCTCTCCCCCTCCAGTCTATTCTAAATTCTGGTTCCAGAATTCTCTCCCCAGAAGAGACAGCCTTTTTCCCAATCTCTCTCTGCTCTTTGGCTCCCTGTAAACAAATAAATAATTTACTGTGTTCTCCTTCTGACATTTAAGACACTTCACTTCGTTGCTCCTCCCTACATTTCCTTACTCGTATGTCCATACATTCCTTGATGTCAACTGCAGTCCTCCCAAAGCAACCAGCTCTGTATGCCACACAAACACTGCCCTTTCTCATCTTAAATCTTTCTCTCTTTCTGCCCCATACATATGGAATTCTATACCTCTTTATCTTTGCCAGGAACATTCTCTCTCCACCTTTAAAGCCAAACTGAAATCCTTCCTTATGGAGCACTAGCACTATTTTTATGTATATATTTTATTTTTTTCTTAGTTATTTATGCTTATTATATATATTTATTAACCAGTGTTTCAACAGATTATTATTAGCACTAATTACCTCTCTACCTGTGTATGTAATGTCTTCCTCCGATCTAGATTGTAACTCTACAGGGTAGGGACGTCCAACCTGTTGTGTCAACCACAACCTGGCACTTAAAATGTTGTATCCTTGTGATATTTTACTTGTATTGTATTTTGCACTTTTCCCATGTCTGTACTAGATTTGTATTGTTAAATTGTACAGCGCTGCGTAAATTTGTGTCGCTTTATAAATAAAATTATACATACAAGCAAAGTAAATTATAAATATAGAGCAATGAAGATGCTCAAACATGAGTTTATCTTTATCAATCACTGAATTTGTTGCAGGCCATCAGGAGCTAGCTAGAGTAACGTAGTAATTGTGGACACCGTGCTGAGTTGTTTAGATAAAAACGCATTATTTCTGTTAAAAGCAGTGCCCACTACTTTGTTTAAAAATAGGAACGAAAATGAAGAAGTTGGTCAGGTGAATTCAGAGCAGTTCACCTAGTCGCATTCGCACCTTCAACATACTACTCTGCTTAGTCAATAGTAGAAGTACCTGTGCAGGAGCATGCAAAGTATGCAAAGAGCTCCGTTAGGTTGCGACTATTGTAGATGCCCGAATTGGTCGCGTATTTGCTACTTCGGAGAGTATTCAATAAGCGAATATGGGGAAGTGGAGAATAGACGCAAATTCAGAGCTCTGTGAGACTATCTGGACTTTTTAAAATGAGTCCCTAAATGTTTCCTCTCTGCTGTATCAGTGATAACTTTGCAGGACAGTGTGTGCATTACAAATAAATATCTGCAACACATATAAATGTCTACATGTACATGTAGCCTTTAAACACTGCAACAGCAGAGTTAAAGTTAAAAGCTCCATGGTGTTAGAATAACTTGAATTTACACAAATGAATGCAGACAAACAAATAAATCAAAGTAACTCTCTTCTAAACTCCCTGAAACACATTTGCAAGCTCCCAATCTTGCTCTTTCAGTTTTCTTTTAAAGTCAGTTTCTCCACTTCTGCTCCTGTCAATGTGGAAAAGATAATGTAGAAAACACAGCAATTCCAGGGCTGCCCAGTTATGGAGCTCTTTGCATCACTTTGCATGCACATGCTCAGGTAATTTGCCTTTTCATCAAGCATCAGTCTGCTGCAGTAGCAAATTCAACAAGGCATAGTGTTATAAATGTAATGATGCAGAAATACACCCGTCAATCACAAAAAGCCATAACCTGTCTAAAATAGCTTAACCCACCTTGGAAAACTTTACACAACATTCCACATTGTTTCCATATATAAATCAGCATCTCTTTAACATCCCACTGTCACTAAATCTTAGTGTAGGATTTTGCTTTAAGAGCTCTTGCCTTAAACTGTCAGCCCACTTCTATGACTCATACCTAATGGAATTCCATCTTCCATGTACATGGTCATTGGCACCATTAAAAAGAATGTTGGAGCTGTTCCATATGCTCTGAATAATATCATAGCTCTTTCAGCATTCAAAGTAACTTATCAGTGCAAACTACTACTTCATGAAAAATATAATTTAATTAATTGACTGGCACAGACCCATGCCCTTGCAGTTTACTTGCAAGTAAACTTGTAGTATTCATAACTACCTCATATGCTAAGAAGTAGATAATTACAATGGACACAAAATCCCACAAGGTATTCCTATAATTAGAAGATATAAAATATTAGAGGAGTTTATTTTCCCTTCAAGACCAAATACATGTTAAAGGGCCAATAAAACTTAAGGCTGACTTATCAAGCTCCATATTATCAAATCAAGCACTTGGAAATCCCTGATGTTATTACTGCCCCCATATAATATAAATAAACCTTATATATAATGTGAAAAAGGATGCTCCTTCACTTACGATGGAAAATGTACATCCTCCCCTACGAAGATGTTTACAAAATAAAGATCTTGCAAACTTAAGCACAATTTTTGCATGCACAAACATTTAAATAAAAATGTTCATATGTGCTACTCACCATCATAACAACACTTACAACTCTCATCAAACTTGACAATAGTCATTCACGAAATACCAATAAGCACAAACTTGAAGCCAGCTTTATAATAGTTCACGTTTCCTTTATAAAAACAAGTAAAAAGAAGCATAATGTGCTGAGATGGAAATACAGCATATATTCTGGAACAGGAGTAAAGTATGTGGTACATACAAACATTTTTAAGAACAATAAATGATAACAGTACACACTGAATGCCAAAACAGGAGTACACAGGGATTGAGGTCCCTGACCCTTAAGAGCTTACAAAGAAGTGAACTGTAATCATTTATCATATAACCATAGAGGGGTGAAGGAAATATGCATGAAGTTAACATTTTGATAGAGGTGTGATCCATCTTTATATTACACCTTGTCTGTGCCTCAGGATCCTGTAAACACAGCAGTATACAGTTCAGCAATTTCAGCAGCAGGATCCTTTCCCCAGTTGTTGCTGATCACATTTTGGGCTGGTTGCTGAATATGATCAACTCATAAAAAGTTAGTATGCTGCAACTTTTCCCAGTGTGTTCCCATGTCAACAGCAGCATAACAGGAATGTATTTAATAGCAGCTCCTCCAATAAAATTCCTCTATTTCTTACAGGGTTCTCTTTAGATATGGGCAATCTATGAAACTATCTGTAACTTGTGGCTGCTTTTGTTCTATTTTCAGTGTGTTAAGACACATGGTATAATATGTAAAAGTTGTTCAGGTTACTCTTCGTAGAGATGTGATCACACAGATGAACATATGTTGGATAATAGATATTAATGCATCAAAACAAATTAATTTATCTATTGCATAAATTATATGTGTGCATGCATGGCTCCATACATCAACTGAACATTGAAACATATCAGATGAAAACAGAGGAACCAAAAGCACATAGCATGTGTCAGCCCCAAAAAATTTTGAGCTCATTTACATTAATGGGAGTTTTGTTTTTCCTTCATGTAGACAAGCTAAAAATGCTAGTATTTGTACTAAGACTGGAAACTAAGAGATATGGGCAAAGTGTACAATACAAACAAAACAATGCAATATTGTAAAATCAAGGGGAATGTGGGACAGACTGAGGTAAAACATATATATATTGCCCTGCAACCATTATCATACTAAGGTACACTGGGGCTCACTAACACCCACTTACCCAGCAGACAGCATGGCAGTCAAGAAATACCTGTAAGGTGAGAGTGTAGCATAAAGATGTAAGTGCTCTCCCCTTCTGAGCCAGTTAGATCATAGAAGCTGTCTCCCAGATGAGCCTGCTCAATGCTGGGGGAGCAATAAATATCAAAGTGATGCACTGGCACTGACTGCAGCTGTTGAAACTCTTCAGTGTATTTTGCCATTACAATAGAATCTACAAAGCTGGAAAAATAAATATCCTACTGCATTCAATGACAACAATGTCAAAACCAACGTTTGACTTTATGTATTTTGTTGCAGTTACTGCTTTGCGTAAAGGGGTTTGGTGGTATTGACATGGTCACTATTAAAAGCAATGAGTTTTGTTGGTTTTGCCTGCATTTTGACATCCTAATTTTGCCCAGTTTTAACTAACCTATGAAACTACAATAGCTTTTCTACTCTTGAAGCCAATTCTTGCAGAAAATGATAAGACTATCCAGCTAAAAACCATGCTTTAATTGATGCTGTCCAAAAGAAATAAATTTAGTATCAAAATGTCAAAGTAATAAAACATGAAGCATTTTTTTCACTTTGGAATTA
Organism: Pipa carvalhoi; assembly: GCA_021901965.1. NCBI lineage: Eukaryota > Metazoa > Chordata > Amphibia > Anura > Pipidae > Pipa > Pipa carvalhoi. The sequence continues at coordinate 5,803 of JAKJJM010094154.1, forward strand.
AATTTTAGTTTATTGGACAGATCTGCGACATGCATTTTTAATTAATGTGCTCATTTATACAGTGCCAACTTCTTCAGCACCACTTTACAGAGATGCACCATTTACTTTAGTTCCTGCCCCCAAAGCTTACACTCTACTTTTCCTACACAATCACACATACTAGAGCTAATTTAGTCATTCTTCAGTTGAGATTGTTGGACAAAACTGGAGTAGAAAACATGAAGGAGCAATGCTGCAGGGAAGCAGTGCTAACCACTGAGCCACTGCACTGTGGTATGTTAATTAATTTTGTTTTGCTTACTATTTTTTAGTTGCCAAGGGTCACTCTGCCCTACCAACCAGAAAATTAATTAGTGTGAGTCTTGATTCTTTCTAAAAAAAAAAAAAATTTTTTGTTGTTTTGTTTAGCGTTTGTCAACTCAGCTTAATTTACCCTAATAACCAGAAGAGCATATAAAGGCAGTCCAACACAAAATGGTGCCCTGCACCACTCATAACACAATAGGAAGTGCTATGAGTGGTGCAATGTTGGACTATTTTTAAATGTAAACATAAATAAGAAAGAAAATTAAAAAAATAAAAATGTATATATAGACCTTAAGAAGCTGAAATTTACTTTAGAAAAATGTCAAATGTGTCTATCACTGGAAATTATTAGAAAACCACAACAACCACCAAACACACGAATGTAATATGGCACAGAAAATGCCAATTAATAGATTTATTTTTTTTAAAGAATTGAATGTCCCAGTTACCTAATTACTTTGCAAAAGGAATGTTTATTTTTTTAGTAAATGAGCTTTATTGTCAGACTTCCAAAATAAACAGAAATGCAAGTTCCATTTTCATGAGGCACTTCCTAAACAGATACATATTCAGTAAAAGGTGTATTCCTGCCCTACCAAAAGACATCTTTAGAGTAATGCATAAACACTTGATATTAAAAAAAATAGTAAAATTCACAGACAATACTGAACTTAGTCATTCATATGTCCCACATGTAATATGATTAAGTAAATTAGCACCCTTGTGTACAATAAAGGTAATTTTATTTCATACACAGGCTGGCTCCACTTTTGCTTTCTTTAGTTCCACAGTGGGCTCTTCCTTACATCCTGCTCTCTTCTCTTGATGTTGCAATGTAGCATCCTGTGCTGCATTATGGTAGGAATTATTTTCCACTTTATGTTTAAAGTCATCTTGATCTGTGGAATTGTGTAGCCCAGTCCATACAGGTATCTTCTGATCTAAGAGCTCCATGAGTTGTAACATCACTTCATCCACATAAGCATGTATTCTCAGGTCAGCATGTCGGTCATGCTTGGTGGGCTGCAGGTTGACAATAACAAGTTTGCCACCTTTCCGCTTGGTGAGGAGTGGAAGGTTCCCGCTGGGCTTGATCTGTAGTGATGTGCCTAGAGTTATGGACAAGTCTGCCTTCCTGCAAGCTTCATCTGCCAGATTTAGATCTCTATCTGGTAAAGAGTCCTCCCAATCCAAAATAGTGTCCTTCAGTTTACCCCTGCAGGCTCTAAGGCCCCTTACTTTTGGGACATCACATAATCTACCTGTTTGCTTTAGCCCCATGGTCCCTACAACGTAATCTCGAACATATTGTTTACCACACTTGCTGCATTCCTCAACAAACATGTTTCCATGCAGTTCTGCCAGACATTCCCTGGGGAATCCGGACCGTATGTGCAGTCCATCCACATTCTGACTGATCACAAATTGCAACATGCCAACCCTTTGCAGTTGCAGCAATGCCATGTGGGTGGGAGAGGGACGGGCGCTTTCAAAAGTTGTGTCAAATTTCGGATCCAGGCCCTTCTCCTCCATTGTCCAAACTCCTGTAGGGCCCCTAAAATCCGGAATACCGCAGGAGGTACTGATACCGGCTCCCGTGTGAAACACTACATAGGATGATTGGCGAATTAATTTAGCCAGTTCCTCTATCTTCCGTCGCAACTCCTCTGGGGTATCAAATATCTCCGGCAAGCCACACTTCCCCTTATCGGGATAAGGAGATAAACCAGCCGCATAGTTCACTGACATCTTGTCCGCGGTAACCGAAAGACTAAGACTTCCTTTGTTAACACTACCCGAACGGCGTGCGAAGATTACGTCACCAAAGCGCGCCACAGGGTCAGCTTCAGAGGCTGCCGGCGCCCCTGGAAGGGTGGGTTGTGTAGTAGAGCTTGGAAGTGTTGGTAAACGTGGCGTTTGGGTTCAGAAGTGTTTTAGTCGGATGGAGGAAAGGCCTATAGCCATCATGTAAAGAATATGGGAGAATTGAAATAAACGTGAAATGTTATTTGTAGTATTAAACCTTGAATATATGCAATAATATTGATGTTCACTGCTAGGAGGCTGAAAATTGCCAAGCTTTAGTTCGTTTATATTTAGCAATTATAATAAATTTGCAGGGATCGGCAAAGGGGCACTAAAACTTTAAAACAATAAGCCACAAACCTCACCGCACTTTAGGTATCTCTGAAGCTGGACAGCAGATATTAATGTTAATGTGCAGATATTAATGTTAATGTGCAGATATTAATAACTTTAGTGTCAGTGCTTCTGCTGTCCTCGTTGACGATTGTTGTGATGAGTTGTTATCAAAAAGTTTTATTAGCTTCATCATGTATTTGTCTCAGAAAAGTAGAGATATTTAGCTGGCAAAACATACATTGGCTTCTGAAAAAAAAAAATGTTCTATGCCAACGAGAGCTCCTGTGATACTCTAAAAACCCAGAAGGTGGAGGTTCATTTGTTCATTCGTGGCCTGCAAACATTTTTCTTTCCTTTTGAAGATGGTAAATTGCATACAGTTCCCACAAAGCATAACCTTAAGGGGATTATTGACTAAAGTTCGAATTGTTGCTTAAAGGTGTGAATTCGCCAGATAAAGACGGTCGCAATAGACTGCTGTTGTTGCAGTCGCAACTTCATTATTGGAATATAAAAATATATAGTTTCTCCCTGGGTCTGAGATGGGTATTAAATATTAAAGCTCAGGTTCCTTCATTTGGAGAACCGTGAAATCTCTCATGTATGTATGGGAGATTGATAAAGGGCTTACACGCGAAACATGTAGTGTAATTTCACTTGTTTACCCAATAAAGGGGTTGTAGCACAGCTGCGTTTGCGAGTTTCCTTTATTTTCATGAATGTGGAATTCATTATGGGAATATTGCTGTGGTCACGGAATTGCTATGGGAATCCGCTGTTTGAGAATTCGACAGTCGAATTCTCACTTTAGTCAATAACCCCTAAGTCTCCCTACCAGTGTAATTTATCTCCATAAAGTAAATAAAAACTTCTCACTTTCACTAAAGCATCCTTTCAAATACAGGAATGGTTCAGCAGAGCACCTGACTGAGTGGGCCATTTTGCTCTATAATGTGTCTATTAACTTTGTTATGAAAACCAGTGATTAAATTAAATTGTTGCGAAATGAATCTCAGTGCCTGAGATAAGTGAAACACCTGAAGACTGAAAAAAACAAGCTATGGCATGTGATATATTTAAATAAATATGGCAATGACAGGAACAATACGGCAGTGTTCATTGGTGTAACACAAATAAAATATGGGAAGTTTCAAAAAGTAATAATTTGGTATGATTGTGTTATTCAGTTGCAGGGAGTCATTTAGATCAGTCTGCTAACAGCTGTGTTGGTTGCGTTTTAGAATAGTTCCCCAATGGGCCCTAGTGTCCCCGAGAAGTGATGTAGTAGTCTTACTTGCTGGTTATATATGTATGTTTGTATAATTTTATTTATAAAGCACCACAAATTTACACAGTGCTGTACAATACAACAACACAAATACAATACAGACATGGGAAAAGTGCATTAAATAATAAAAGTATATTATCACAAGGTATTTCAGTTTAAGTGCTGGGTTGTGGTTGACACAAGAGGTTGGAGGTCCTTGCCCTTCCAGTCTAAATGGGAGGAAGACTTACATACACAGATAGAAGTGTAATAAGATGGAAGCGGTCTCGAAGGTGCCAAACAAACTGTGGTAGCGCAAACGACAAAGTCCACTTCATTGGACTTTCAGTGTGAGACATTGTTTGTTCGTCTCAGGTGCTACCGACATTTATTTGCTTTTTGTATTTGTGGGCACTACGTTTCACTTAGATAGGTTTGTGCTTATCGACACATAGAAGTATAATAAGAGCTGTACCAATATATATACCGTATTTTTCCAGCGTATAAGACTACTTTTTTACCCCCAAAAAAATCTTCTCTAAAGTCGGGGGTTATCCTATATGCCGGGTGTATTCTTCTAGAGCAGTGTAACAAGCGGTGCTTGCATGAGCACGCAGTTCGTTACACTGTTGGCTGTATGCTGGCAGCCGCTGAGGAGAATCATCTCTCCCCAGTGCTTCCTGGTTGGACTAGCCAATCGGGAGCTGCTGACGTCACGGATGACGTCAGCGGCAGCAAATTCAAATAGCTGAGCACTGCTCTAAGCAGCGCTCAATCATGAAAGTAACTGTCAACATCAGAGGAGGATCCTGTTTGTTCTACTTGGCGTTTGGAAGCTATTTTGTGTATTCAGCTTCAAGTTCTGTTAAGCTTCCAGTCTGCCTTAAAGGGATTTGCTCCTTAGAGTGTCAGCTCTTCAGCCAAGCATTCCAGTTTGTGTTTAAAGTATTCTCTTTCTGTTTCAAGTATCCTGTTCCTGAGTGTCAGCTTTTCAGTAAATCTTTACACAGCAAGCACCTACTGCTTCTGTCAAGTTCAGAACCAGCCTGTTTGTAACATCTGACCCTATCTTTGTTCCTGAGCTGCCTGTGTGCAGTGTCTCTCCTGTCTGGTTTTCTGAGAGGGTCTTCTGTTCCTAGGCTGTTTTTGTGCAGCAACCCTCCCCCCCCAGATCCTCTATTCCTGAGCTGCTTCCATGCAGCGTCTGCCCTATTCCTGTTTTGGAGCTGCAACTAATGGGTGCTGTATGTTACAGTTCAATGTGTGCCACGATTGCTGTGAGTGACTGTTCTATTATGCTGCACTACTATGTTTGTTCTGTTATAGTTCTGCTATTCCAAGTTTTTTATTTGGTGTGTATTGAAAGAGGGGTTGTCTTATACGGCGGGTATATCCCAAACTCTATTTTAACTGGAAAAGTTGAGGAGGTTATCTTATACACCCAATCATCTTACATGCCAGAAAATACAGTATTATTATATACAGTGCCTTGCGAAAGTATTCAGCCCCCTTGAACTTTACTCCTTCCATTTCAATATGATTGTTTGCACAGTGCTCCTTGGGATGTTTAAAGTTTGGGAAACGTTTTTGTATCCAAATCCGGCTTTTAACTTCTCCACAACAGTATCACGGACCTACCTGGTGCGTTCCTTGGTCTTCTTAATACTCTCTGCACTTTAAACAGAACCCTGAGACTATCACAGAGCAGGTGCATTTATACAGAGACTTGATTACACACAGGTGGATTATATTTATCCTCATCAGTCATTTAGGACAAC
>JAKJJM010094188.1:0-11616 GCA_021901965.1 Pipa carvalhoi
ACTCCTGCCTGTGCTGTATTATCAGGAGCACTCCTGCCTGTGCTGTATTATCAGGAGCACTCCTGCCAGTGCTGTATTATCAGGAGCACTCCTGCCTGTGCTGTTTTGGGCATGTCATATGATAGGATTTTCATTTAGTTAGTTTAGAAATAGTAAACACACTGCTCAGGTTTTAAAACCTGTTTAGTATTATTATGACCTTTGTTTTAATGGAACCTCACTAACTACCAGGAAAGCCCAACAAGGTGAAAATGTTTTGTTTTTTTTTCAAGTTTTTGGTGTGCCATTCCTGTTTATATTAGGTAAAAATGCACGTGGGTCATTAACATTATATTACTAAAGTGCTTAAAGGATCATGAGTGCCAGAAAAAAAGTGTTATTCTTATTGGCATAGCAGTTATTCCTAAGCAGTAACTATGTCGTCTTTGTGGTGTTTATCTCTTTGCTGGTTGCAGCCATCTTTTATCTGTTGGATGTTCTGGGGAACTTCATTAATATGTATTACTTAAAATTCAATAGAAAACAATTAAAGTGTGGGGTTTGGCAGCTTAACAGAGAAAGGATGTCTGCAGCCAGCAAAGCGCAAAAACACACACAGCAATATGAATAAAGAATTTAACTTTGCCGAAAGCATTTAGAAATATCATCCCAATCATGTTGAGATTTGTTTTGTTGTTACTGGTCCATAAAAAAAGCACCTACAGTGTAGTTGTGTTTGTTATTTACATACGTAGAAAAATCATAAACAAAAACCTTTTGACCTTTCTAGAGATTTTTAGTGGAACCATACACGGCCACATTTGGGGGATTTTCCAGAGTGACCAATTTTTTCCGCGGTGCCCTACGCCCGCAGGATGTGCCCCACCAACGACCATTGTCTGAGATGGCAGTTGGCTTTGAGGATGAGCCCGGATTTGAAGTGATCACTTGTGTAAGTACATTTTTAATTTCTTGCCTTTTGATTGTTCATTGCAAAAGCTTTTTATTATTTTCTGTGAAAGAATTTGTACAGCAACCCTTGAAGCAGGAAATACTAGAACCAAAATCTAACCAATCACATTGATCTATTACACCGACACATACAGTGACGGTGTAAAAGAAACCACAACTAAACAATATGATTTAAATGCTTGTTAATGTAAATCATGGCTGTCCATATGGAGCGCTTACAGATAGATGTGATCCTCTAAGGCTTTTTTTAAGGTTCCCGCAGCCTGTACATGAGCTCTGTATGCTTTATAGGTATGATCAACTGGTTGCGTTGTCTTCTCATCGAATGGAAAAAGCTAAACAGCACAGTAAATGTTCAGCTAGCTTCATTTGTAAAATGTGCTTTATAATTCCAAGTGCTTATATTGATTTACAAACTAAATATGTATTTCAGCAAGTGGAACTTGGTGACCGTCCGGTTATACAGCGCCAGGAACCTGTGAGCGAGCAGGAATGGGAATCCTTTTTTGATGCAGTTGGTCGAGTGGTAGAGGTAGATGGACTGAAAAAGAGGATCTTCTCTGGTGTGAGCAGCACTTTTTTATCCCTCTTCAGCAGATTGTTCCATGCATAGTTTTTGTAATTGCAGTGCTCTACCAGATCCGGCCACTACCCTAGGCTGTTTACAGCTGCAGATGTACATCCTTTATTTTCTTGCTTTTAGGGCCTGAGTCCAGCGGTACGAAAAGAAGCATGGAAATTCTTACTAGGTTATTACCCATGGAAAAGCACCACCGAGGAGCGAAAAACCATTGTGCGCGAAAAGACGTAAGTGTCCAGGTTGACCTCCAAGCCCTGATATCAACTACAAATAAAAAGGGATATAAATATGGACTGGCTCCGCATGCATTAGCAAATATCTGGAAAATGATTTTGCTTCTTTTTGTGTTTGTTGGAAAACAGTCTGAAAGCAAATGTGGGGGAGCATTCACACTGCTTTGCACATCTTCCCAACAAAAAAATGCTTTTTTTTGACCGTGCCCTTAAAAATCAAAGGGCTAAATCCTGCCAAAATGAGTTCATCCCTTCTTGTTTATTTATACAGCATTGATCTAATGCTTGCTGGTTTGTAGAGATTTGTAAATATACCACTTTATCCTCAGATTAACGATAATGTAGCTGTGGATCAGGACTTTCAGTTTACCTATGATTTGTCGTGAACGGCTTACGATACTCATGGACTTGCGGTGAGCTATGCACCACTTTACGTGCATGTGCACCGATACTCCACTTATTCATTAATAGTAGCGTAGTAGCAAATTCTGCAAAGTGTATTGTTGTATTTGCCAGTTTTACTTTGCCGGATCCAAGTGGCAAATTAGGGGGTTGATGACACGGCTCCCACTGTTTGACAGACCGCCCCACTACGCACGTAACCGCGTCTGATGCTGTTTGGTTCCTCGCTATGGGAATCCACTGCTTAGTGAATAAACAGTTGATAACTGCTACACAATATTTTGGGTTGTGTCTTCACTGATCTCTGAAACATTAGGCCCCAGTGTTTACATTTTTTGTCATTTAAAGAATCTGCTTTAGACCTGCTAATTGGTTTTGGACTCAGGCTTAATAAAGTTTTCTTCAGTTTCATTTTCTGGAAAGTTATAGTGATAAAGAAGAAATCAGGGTTTCCGTGTTCAACAATCCTTAGAAACAATTTGCTTGTCAGTTGACAAATATAAACATGTAGTGGTTTCATTTCTACATACAATGTAAAAACCAGCATAAGGGTAAAGGGTCTGATGGTGGCTGTAATTAATCGAGCGGTTTAGAATTTAATTTTACTGATTAATATTGCAGTGAAAACAAAACACCAGACAGCTAGCATTGGACTAAGGCCAGCACAGTTTATTATTAACACATGGCCCTGTGTTTCTCTTGCTGGTACCAGGGATGAATATTTCCGCATGAAGCTGCAATGGAAGTCTGTTACTGAAGATCAGGAGAAAAGGAACTCTCTTCTTCGAGGTTATCGCAGTCTGATAGGTCAGTGATGTCTTTGTGATGCTTACTAAAAATAACATGATCTGCTGTAAAGGACATAAAGCATATGCCTCAAAGGAATACCAACGCCTGTACTTCCTGTGGTTTAAAGGGAGAGTATGCCATATGTAGGAGTTTCTTTTTTTTCTGTAATAGCCTGCATAAGTGCATAACATGTAGTCACTGAATTTTTATTTCATGCGTATTTGCAATCAAACATGTAACTGGAAATGTACAACAGTACGAAAGAGCTTTTCCATTAGTTGTTTCATTTCAATCTTTCACGGATAGTAAGGAGAGCGTTCCTTCCAAGCTTTCGTACATGTGCATGTGCGCTGTTCACAGATAAGGAAGTGGTGTTTGGTGGCCTGTGGCAGCGCAAGAAAAAAATGGCAGATCCCTTTCAACTTCAAATGTGTTGCCCATTTACTCGGCCGAGTTTCAGGCCCCTGTTCTACAATAAAGCTATTGAATTATTGTCAGTGGGTTTCACACACTTGTTAAAGCGAAGACAAAAAAGGAAATTTCTAAAGGTTATTTTGACCTATGCGCCGCACATTTTCGATTTCCTTCAATTTATGCAATACCAAATAAAATTTAGCAATATTAAAAAGAAAAATCTATATTTCTAAATATCGATGCATTAATACCACCTCACCTCACGTTTCCCATCAATATCCATATCGTTGATCTTTTCAGTGTTCTAAGCCATCTCTGTAGGGACTTCAACCAGGCGAACACTTTTCAGCAATAAAAAGGAAAGGTATTAATAATTATCGATATTTATTGAGGGAAAACTTTTTCGATTTTAATAGATACGTCCCCCAAAGTCTTAAACAATCTTTTGATATTTTCTTTGTTAGCAATTGGCTGTCGCAACAATTAGGTACAGCAGCACTACATATGTAATACGTAGGTACATAATACGTTTTTATGGTTGAACAAAGGTATAAAAAAAATTTAGCTTGAATAAATCTATAAAACTTAATTCCAAAACTGTGAATATTGTTTCGTAGCCAGTAAAAAAGGTATTGTCAAAAAAGTCCTCGCAAATTAGATGGCTTCAGGCCAAATACAATCTGTTTTGCTATTTTAAATAAGCATACATTATACTTCCGCTATCTGAGATTTTGTTTTGCGCTGAGACAAATGATTGCATTCTATTTATGATGATTGTGTTTCTTTATGGCAGAAAGAGATGTCAGTCGCACTGACCGCAATAATAAGTTCTACGAGGGAAACGACAACCCAGGACTAGGACTCCTTAACGATGTTTTAATGACATACTGCATGTACAATTTTGATTTAGGTATGCTAAATATATAATGGCTATTAAGGTGCTAAAATTGCCAGAATTCACCTTTAAACTAATCTGTCCAATTTATGTAGGTTATGTACAAGGAATGAGTGATCTTCTCTCCCCTATTCTCTTTGTCACGCAAAATGAGGTGGATGCTTTCTGGTGCTTCGCTGGATTCATGGAACTGGTGGTGAGTTAAGATTCTTCGCTGCAGGCTGTGTTGAACTGCGCAAATTCAAGCAAGGGCTCTCCGCACCACGGAAACTTGCACCTTAATGTTAGTAGATATCAGCGAGTGGGTGTTTTAAGTTTCGGCATGTGCACTCACATGTGTTTTGATGCCAGCCGTCTGCCTAAAAGTCCTGGTGTGAAAAAGACTTATGCCAAACACCGAAAATAGTAACATTTTTATTTCATACTAAAAAAAACGTATTGAAGATCCACATTTTTTTCATTTTGTTTTATTCTTTTAATCGGAGAAAAGGAAACAACATTTTCCTGGGTGCAGGGATTGTTTTGGGGATGTGCAAACTGGCCAATTTACCAAGACCCCCTCATACCTGGGCCAGTCCCTGCTGCAAACAAACCCATTCTACTGGCCTTAAAAGATATCAACATATGGGACCACAAAATTAGTTTTGCCCAAGGCCCCAATCTGTCTAAAACTGGCCTTGCCTGGGTTAATCCCACCCCTCTCAGAAAGCCATTGCCATTTTGCCTGGCAACTTTTAGATACCATAGAAACACAGATTGTTAATTTACATGGCTGGTCTCTGGTCATATTTACTTTTTAACAGACAAATAAAATGCTTGCATATGGCATCCGGTCTGTCCTTACAGTTCTGTGGCATGGATGGAAAGAATGACTTGCAATCCTATCATTGTACAGTACAAATTAATGAAAAGCATATTTTTTTTAAATTCTGTACTTTAACATATTCTTTTATTTTGGTTGTACTTAATCTTTAAAAATGTAGGCTGTTGTTACCAAATGGATTTACTTTATGTAAATTTACTGCTGCTGAAATGATTTAATTCTCTTACTAATTTTTAGCACCATAACTTTGAGGAAAGCCAGGAAAGTATGAAGAAGCAGCTGGCACAATTGAACCTCCTCCTTCGAGTGCTCGATCCACCTCTTTGTGATTTTCTGGGTACCTTTTGGATTAACCTTCTTTGCGTTTGACACATTGGAGAAAATATTTTTGTGCGTTTTTCACTTATGTGAAAATCTGCAACCAATCAACTGTTAGCATTCGCTGGCACCGGGAATCTAGACTTCTGAAAGACAAATTCTGATTGGTTGCTATGGATTACTAGACCCCTATAAACGATTTCCCCTGTTGATGAATAACCCCCTATATATGTTAAACACGCACCTTGTGTGAGCAGAACATTTTAGTTTTTATTTCAGAATAAACATATAAGCGGGTGATTTAAATCTACTGGGCACTGCTTGCTACATGCATATCTACTCAGTTTGACTAGAGTCAAATGTATAAGATGGCACCAGACAATGTATTGGGAAATGCCCCCCCTAAAAACATTTCTCCCAAATTTACATGTGTAAATGATAGCAATCTGAGGATGTGTAAGTTATTCTTCAGATGCTGATTAAAGACTGTATCCTTGCTATGCATAAGCGTATATACAATCAGCTTTGCAATGTTGGCCACTAGGTCTCTCCCTCCTTCAAAATAGTGTTGAGATAGAGTGGGGATAGGGTGACTGTTTTGCTATTTGTATAACCATTCTGATTTTAAGAATGGATCTATTAATGTTTTCTGTCTGTCAGGCAAATTTCCCTGTAGGATCTGTATATTGCTAACTATGCTTTACATATGTCCAGATTCAAGGGAATCGGGGAGTTTAAGTTTTTGCTTCCGATGGCTCCTTATCTGGTTCAAGCGAGAATTTTCTTTCCAAGACATTCTTCTTCTATGGGAGGTGAGAAAGAAAGCTGTACCCACCTGAAAAACTATTTCATTTCAAAGTAAAGGTCCTCACTTGTTATTATTCAGCTTTTCTTCTCTTTGGAATGTTATTTTTAATTATTGTACTCCTAAAACCCTGCCCATTCAGTCTCCAAATCAGGGATTAAATCATTTATCTTGAATTTTTGGCTCTTCGACTGTTGCTGAACTTTAATTCCAGCATTTCAACAACAGTAAAAACAGTGGTTCAGAGACTGCATGGGTGGGATTTGTATGCACAGAAGAAAGCCATTGGCTGAGGATCACTACTACTGCAGGAAAACATCCGATTGGATGATTTGGAATTGCAGTTCATTACAGTGCATGTTTCCAATTGGGTGAATAACATTCCAATGATGTGTGATTTTTTGTTGGAATTTGAGCACTTCCAGATCCCAATTATCAGTTATTTCTTTATGAAGAGATCTCAAAGATAGCTGGGAAAGTGAAAATATTACATTTTATTCAAGCTATACTAATTTATTGCCTGTCCACATGCTTCATCAAAGGTCCTGTGGACAGGTCTGCCCTCTTCAAATTTTCATCTCCTCATTGGCTGCGGCATTCTGGATTTGGAGCGCGAGGCACTGATGAACTCGGATTACGACTTTAATGAAATCCTTAAAGTAAGTTTTTAAGAGACAATGCAATTAAGAATCGGAGCAAAGGTTAGTTATCTGAAGAAAAGAGAAACATCGTCCCTCTGGTTCATAGCTGACCTAAACCACACGTTGTATCATGGGATTTGTAGTCATTTTACTTTTTTAGAAAAGCTTCATCATATCAGTCCCTAATTTTATGTGATACATTGACAGCAACCAGCATTGACTTTCTGTTCTGCCCGCGACTGATTCAGTCGGTTAAGGCTAAATTTTGTATTGTATCATTTCGATTATTTGTCTTTTGGAACATGGCACTGAGGTTCCTCTAGGTGGATGTTAATATTTCCCCATCTATTATTGCGCCTTAGCTCATGGGAGTTATAGCTGGTGATATTCAGTATGCAAGTCTGCTACACTCCAGCTGACAATATTTCTCTTTTGCCTTTAATTCTTTGCAGCACATTAATGAGCTCTCCATGAAGATGAGTGTAGAAGACATTTTGTGTCGCTCTGAAGCCCTGAATCAACAGTTGGCACATTGTCCAGTAAGTAGAAGAGTCTGAGCTATATATGCCTATCACTCTTCAAATTTAGCACCTGTTCTGGAATGGATGTTTTTTTTATTCAGGTTTATAAAATATGAGGGTAAAAAAGCCCTAAATATCTATATAAATACCTTTTAGAATATTATTTTGTTTTAAAATACATCAGAACCCGGGATATCCGCTCTGAATAGTCTGACAGTTTGAAGGCCAATTACAGTCATTTTTAAAGGCACCTTCTAGGCATTTCGCTAGAGTGTATGGACCCTCTGTAATTTCAGACGTATTCTATAGTTGCCATATGTATAGATATTAATGGATTAACACTTTTTTTATATTTTGTTTTTCTTCCCAATAATAAACAGGACCTGCCTCTTAATGTTAAAGAGCTTCTCGGTTTGGAAGTCAAGAGCCCAGCACCCAGCACAGATACAGCCAGCCCACCACAGCCCCTCTCTCCTAGCCAAGTGCAAGAGCTCGACCTCACTGATAGTGTCTCTCCAAGCCAACCCGACAGCAGTATTGAAATCCTGCCCACAGAAGATACTATGACCTCACAAAGTTTATCTCCTTGACCAGTCCTTCCTAATACAGATTGACTGAGTTTGCGACCTGTATATTTTATTATCTACTTTTGTTCTTAATTCATATGCTAACATCAGTTTAGGACTTATTATTTAATGATAACACACGAATAACTGACTCATGACTTAAAAACTTTTCTCTCGAATGTTGAATTCGTAAACAGTATGTGCTTTCTTGTACAGAAGTGCTTTCTTGTACAGAAGTGATTTTCACATGTGTCCCTGCAGCTGGAGCTGAAATACAGCTCCTATTATTTCCAGCCAAAACCTTTTCATGGTCATTACCTATGGAAGGCTACGTGCGGAATACTGAATTAAAATATCTAATCTGATGATCTGTTACACAGGTAATGGGTGGGGTGTTTTTTCCCTATCATGCTTGCACTTTATGGTCTACTCTTCCATAGTTACAGCAAGATTATGTGGTTATTCTTAAAATTCTTTGTTTGCTTAGGACTAGATTTAAAGTTTTGAAGCACTGGCTGTTGGGATATTTAGTTTGGTTGCTGCTTGACATTCATACATTACAGTATTTGAAAGTGATTCTACCCTTATATGTAATGAGGCTTATTTGTATTTACGGTCTCTTGAATAGTCATAGTCTATTGATGTCAACAAAATGATGTGACCATCTCTTTAATTATGAGAAAGAGCTGTCATATCCAAAGTCAAAAGTAGATGGTGTTTTTGCTGTTATTGTACACTTTGGCCTTGGTGGCTAAATAACATCTGTTACATGTATTTATACAGAGAGAGAGAGGATTCTGCAGATATACGGAGAGAAAGAGGATTCTGTGATAACACACAAATTCTCATTCTTGCTGACTAGTTAAAGATTAGCTCAAGTCACAGACTGGCCCCTCCACCCTCTGACCTGGTGCTGTTGTGTAAGCCACCCTGATAGGATTACACATGCTCAGTCAGGAGCTGTGCCATACACAGCAGAAGCAGCGAGGGGAGCTGGTCTTAAATCCCTGCAGTGGAGGCACTCTGTAGTCTTTAGTTTATTGTGAATCAAAGAACTTAGCCAGGTCCACCCTAAGCCCACTGCTGCCCAAAGGGTTGATTTATGTAAGTTTAGGCTGTATGGCATTTAGCATGACTGCCAGCCTGTGGATTTAGTTGTCCTTAAGCAAGTATAATGAAAGCCTAACCTTATTCTGAAAGACAGTATCATTTTTCTGCTAAGGGAAGGGATCCAAGCTTTAAATCAACCAAGTGTAAATTTCTATGATCAGTATTGCCTTTGATGTGCTACAGGGAATAATTAGGGCATTCATTTAGTTTGGATTAATAAAGGTGCCATGATGCTTCAGACTGGAAGTGTTTGTGAAGATGCAGCCATTCATTGTTTTAAGCAGATGCTTATCATGTTAGTGATGTGTATTATTTTGAATTATATGGAGTAAAGCATATTTGCAATGCAAACCCATTAAAGTAAAATATGCCTGTGCTTTCTGCCAGTTGGTCAGCTAAATTGTCATTTAAAAGAGGGGCGATGAGTGGACAAGACAGCTAAAGCATCTCCAAGCGGAGACATGAGACTGAGATGCAGAGCAGATCAAGGATCAGGCTGTTCATTGTAAATGTGTTTAATACATATAATGAACTAGGTCGGCATCCCAATTAACAGTCATGAGAGTGAAATATATATACTTTTTTGGTATTCTCATTAGGTTCATCCCTGTTTAGTTCAGTATATATTTTATTGTCTGGGAGTCATCTGAAGCTTTGTATAGTATTGGCACTCATGGATTTTGTGGGAGCCACAGACAATGGGACTATTGTTAAAGGTGTTGGCAGGACAGTAGCACAAGAAAATACCATTTTCCATTTAAACAAGCGTGGCTTCTATTGAAACACTGCACTGTTAGGGTGAAGTCACATATTGCAGTTTGGTGCCAGTTTCTCCAGTGGCACCAGGCCACCTTATGCAGTCTCCCAATGACTTGACCCATAGTCCATTTGAAAATATGTCTCGAGGGCTTTTAAAGGGTCACCAAAGCCTGTAAAAAATATTAAGTGTTAAAATAACAGGTTTAGGGTTATGGATTTTGTAGAGTAATCAAAGCAATAGCAAAAAAAACAAGCACTTGGAGCCGAGTGGATCAGCTAATCCCAGCCCTTCCCCCGTTACCTCTGTGCAGTCTGTTACTTATGTGCAGCATTTGGATTACTAAGCAGCTTCTGACTCAGAGCTGTTTTTCTCCAGTTGTTCAGTCTCTCAGAACTGCCTTTTGCACTAAATTTCCTAAAGAAAGTGATAGTAAATGTTAATTGGTTACAGGAGGGGGGAGAGTGCTCAGTTAGTGAGCTTAGCCCTTGACTAAGGGGGAGGGGCTGGGATTAGCTGAAAACCTTTTCTCCAAGTGCTTGTTTTTTCAGCAATTGCTTTGACTATTCGGCAAAATTGGCAAGCCTAAACCTGTCATTTTAACACTTGTTATACTTAATACTAGGTGGCCAATTAATAGAAAGTTCTTTATTTGCAGCCTTTAGTGTCCGTTTAACTGCTGAAACCGCCCAAGGCTGGTTGTCACTACCAAAAACAACTGGTGGCAATCTATGACATTATCCTAAAATGCCTGACTTATAATGCTTTGTATTGTTTTTGCTGTTTGCAGCCATCTTTTTTCTGTTGGGTATACAGAATCCCCAGGGCCAATTTTAGACAAAACAGGGCCCTACACAAAACTGAATGTTATACCCCATGTGCTGGTCTGTATTTCAGCAGAGAGAGCCAAGATTATGTCCTGGCCTGTTTTCAGCAGGGGGCCCTGGGAATTGGTTCAGTTTGCACCCCCCCCAAAACCATTCCTGAGGTCCTTCTTTCTTTTCCATTATTATCTATGAAGACTTAGAGAAGCCTTATTTTTTCTTTAACCTTTTATTTTATAGGAGACATGAGAAGAAGAATACCTTAGGGGTGGGTGTGTGAGATTGTAAATTGGAATAATAGGCAGGGAATGCTGGGATTGTAGAGAGAGAATGTAATCCAGTTTCCTTTAAGTCCAGAATGGTCATCTCATATTGGTCTTTTCTGCTTGTGTTGAAAATGGTTTGGGAAGCGGTGGGGGTTGTAGGTTACGTACTTAGGGTTAAATTTACTAAAGTCCAAAATAATTTTTTTAACATTTTTGCCCGTTTTTCGCCGTGAAAATGGGCAAAAAGGTCAAAAATGAAGTTTTCGACCTCCTCATCCTCCTTTTCTTCCATTTTTCGAGAAGTGGGGGGCGAAAAGGTCAAAAAATGTAATTTTCAACCTTTTCACCCGTTTTCGCGGTGAAAAAACAAACAAAAAAATTGTTTTCGACTTTAGTCCATAGAATGAAAATATTTTTAGCACTAAATCCCTCATTGGTGGGAGAGCGAAGCTTTAGTTCTTATCTGTCTTTCAGTGAACTCTGTGCATCGTTGTCCACGCTTCCACCCTGAACCACCTGTATAAAATAATTTCATCCTACACTGGTTAAGCATCTAGGAAGCTAATGGGACTATGTCACACTCCTCTCCTCCCTTTGTACCTTTCAGGGTCCAGTAGTCATTAAAGGAGAACTATAGTGAGATTACATCTTTACATATGTTGTACTATACCTTAGTGTGAACCCATTCATCCCTGTAGTTGTTTCATCTGAAGCTGGATAA
>JAKJJM010094212.1:0-10856 GCA_021901965.1 Pipa carvalhoi
AGGCCACTTATCCCAAGTACCTTTCTAACCCAGTGAATAGAACAAAGTACAAGGAAACTTTCCAAAGAATAATATGAAAAAATGTGGACTTAGGCCACTTTTCCATTGTCCTCTTCATATGTTTTGAAAAAAAAATTTTTTTACAGGTTTTTTAAGTGTTCGAGGTTATTTAGGTACAAATAATTTGGAGTGTGGTATAGAAGTTCAGATAATAATGATAATAGATTTGAAAGGAATGTGAAAAAAAACTGCAATTTTCACAAAATCTGTACGCAGCTAGATTATAAGAAGAATCTCAGTTTTTAGATGTGTTAATTTAAATCCTGACGGGTAAAATGTATGATTTCTTTTCTGATTGGAACTAATTATTACAAAAATGTCTTTAAAGTTCAGTTACAGCTACCAGTAACTGGCACAGGGATACAGCATTCATACTAAAAAGCTTTGTTTAAAAAGATACTATCATCTAATGCTGGTAAATGTACACTAATTTCACACTGGAGTCTATGGGAGCCCGGCCCTCGGAGATTCAGAGCGTACAAGTAGAGAAAGGGTGTGTGTAAACATTGTTATTAGCATTCTATTACATGCCTGAATTATTTATCAGAGTTTACCTGTGAAAATGATCATTTTCACAGTTGAGAGCAGAATAAATAGGTAGTTGAAATGAACACCAATACTTTTTATTTTATCAGAAATGGGTGAAGTGGCAAAAATGAAAAAGGCAATTCAGACAAAAGCCGTTTATTTACTGTGGTAAAATTGGATCCATCCTCACTTTTCTGAGTACTGGGGTGTACTGTGTCTCCTATAAAATGTGTTGACCTTAGGACAACTTCCCATGCTTCACTAACTCCCAACTTAATACAGAAGGGGGTTATGGGAGCCCTCTGCAGGGATAATTTTCTCTTCCATAGGACCTGCTACCATGATACATAGTACTCCTACCCCAATAATATTAGATTGTTGGTGGTACTCTACCCATGACTCCCAACCACCAGAATTTCACAATTTCCTGGGTTTCTTTATATGGTAACATTTTACAGAAAAGTAATTTTAATTTTTTTTCCAATTTATTTCTGTTTTTTTTTCCGAAGTAAAACAAATATAAGAAAATTACTGATATTTCTTTCACTTTCTTTTACAGAGCAGGATAATTGCAGTCACCAGTATACTAATAGATTACCAAGCTTACAAAAGACAAAGAAAATGCCGTTGTATACATACATACATATACATACATATCCATAGAATATATTGAATGCTCATGCATAATAAATAAAAATCACCTTTTAGCTTACCTGTAAGCTTGGATACATATGTATTATAATACTGGTAACTGCAATTATCCTGTTCTATAAACAGAATGTTCTGCAAGGTTAAACCCCCTTTTTATTTTTAGAAAATATGTTAAAAAGTCAAATTGTTCATAGAGGTAGTGGAACCCATCAAACTTCCTGCACTCAGTTATATTGAGTTAGTCCAGCAACACTAAGGGCGAAATTTACAAAAGTTGGAAATTATTTTTTTGACTTCTTTGCCTGTTTTTGTGGTGAAAAAGTCTAAAAAAATCATTTTTGACTTTTGTAAATTTCACCCTAAAGCCTTTTGACTTTTGCCAGTTTTTAGTTTTTTTCTATTTTTTTATCTGTTGAAATGTCTAAAATTGTTCTAAGATAGGTTGAATGGGTTTTTGCCAAGCTGAAGTCTGTTAAACAATAGCAAATTTTTCCTAGAGGTGTGGGGGTCCATCACTCTCCCTGCAGATATGCACAGTGAATGAGTTCTGCAAGGCTAGAGCCTTTTTCCAGATTTCATATTTTTCTATCATTTTATTATAAAAAAAAATTATTAAAAAGTAAAATTGTTCAGGATGCAACTCACCAAGCACAGTAACTATTACAGGACCTAGGCCATTTGTCAGATTAGAATTTCTTGTTATAAAACAAAATTGTGGATAACAGTTTTTCAAGTCCTTTAAATTTCTTGATCTTGGTCAAGTTGTTCAGGAAGGTACTGAAAGCTTTAAGTTCTACAAGGCTGAATCTATTTGTCATTTTTCTGAGAATGTTATCTCATGTGTTTTGGAAATGTGGAAATGTATGGTTTAGTGGCTTCTGATCACCTTTTTTGCTGCCTAATATAAGGGGTGTTCCCTGGTCACAAGGTTGATGTACAGTAGCTTGGCATCTGTACATGTTTTCTGCTGCTTAATAAAAGGAGTGATCCCTGGTGACAAGGTTGATGTGGCTTGACTTTTTTCTATATGTTTTGCTATATGGGACCTGTAGCTGGGGGTCTGCTGAGCTGGTACCCTGGAAGATTTGATGTAAAGTCGAGTGTGGCTTGAGCTGTATTCATATGTCAGTTATTGTTTAATGATCGCTCTCATTATGGACAGGATGATGGGAGTTGTAGTTGAGGAACCACAAATACTGTCTTTTGGACTTTATTATCTTTACGATGCAAATATATTTTAGCTAACCTGTTAATGACACAGTGAATCACAAAAGAGAAGACAGTAACTGCTTTTCGCCTTGTAATTTGAACATGATACTTATTAACCCCCCAACAGTTGTTAAATTGTAATTATAGCAGTCATAATGTAGTTTACATTGCCACTTTGCAGTAAGGAACTGGACAACAGTTTCTATTATCATTTCTGGGGTATTTCTAGCGACAGAGCCCTCACCTATTTAATTAGCTCAAGATAACCTTGCCATCACTCTTTGCCTTCTAGAAAAGCAACATGCAAAGCGTAGATAATTAGCAGCAAGCATATACAGAGGCAGGTAAGTCTCTAATTGACTGTTTACTTGTTTTACAGGGGTGAAATGAGAAAAAGAAAAACCTCAGAGGTTTCATGGAAGAGGCAACTTAATTGTGTATTTGACATTTTCCGAGGCGGGTGTGAATAAGACAGATACAGAATATAATAATGCTGGTTAACATTTTAATTCTAAAGATGACAGCTTCTGTCCTGATTTTCCCCATACACTTTGTCACTTCTAAATCAGAATACTTTTTGGGGGGTTTCTTTCTGTACTCCCTAATTAACTGCAATTTCTAAGCAACTTGAAAAAGGTGTAATTGGGAAAAAAGCAAAGCAGAAAAATGCAGAGTGGGGAGTTTTTCAAAGCTTCAGCCTGAATGTGTGATGTCTGTGGAGTAAACTGTCCGTTTTACCTACATACTGATGTTTCACCCTATTGTAGTCTTGTTAATCAAATGTGAAATTACAGAGACAAGCATCTTCCCTGTAATTGCATGGTGTAGCTATTACATACAGGGTGATTGGAGGGCTTGGTTGGGGAGATTTCTCCAGCTAATATCAACCTCACCACTCCCTTCATCTTGGTCCTACAAAGATGCTATTTGTGGAGTATAGTCTCTGTGATTGCTTCATGCAAAGATCTTCTGCCTGTCACAAGTTAAATGTCTTTATTTATACAGCCACCAACCTCCCAGCAGTAAAAAAGTAATTCAAATTTGATCTGTAAGGGAACACTGGCTCCTTTAACATCTTACAGCTTTAGAATTCTAGCAACTTTTCTCCTGCAGCAATGGTATCATTACCACCAGATCCTGAAATCAGTGACATTTAAATACTGATATGCCAAATTCATTGTCAAAGAATCAAGTCCAGAGGTTTTTCATTTTGCGCATAGAGATGCTTGTTAAAACATGGGTGTGAATGTGTAGAACGAACCCCACTGGAATGAAAAGACAGAAAATAAATACAAGGGGGCTAGGAAGGTTGGTAACAAAGGATAGGTAGAGCAGGGGTGGGAGGAGAACAAAAAAACAAGTCTTGGTTTGGTCCATATTCAGTTCCCATGCTTTGGATTGGCTTGGATTATGTAGAAGCCGAACCACCAATCTCTAATTTAAAGGGGGCAGAGTTTTAGGGATTTATTGTAGTTAAGGTGTGCTCTCAGCCATTTTGGAAAAGAAAAACAGCCAGAGAAAAAGGTCACCACCCACCATCCATTGGTATGGCTTGGGGTTTTATATGTTATCACTACTGGCTACTGGTGGGTGCTGGTCAGTCTTCCAGGGAGTCGTTCAGTTATGATTATATTGATGGTTTAACTCTGGAGGTGGGTTATCAGTAGTTACTTATGTGTCTTCTACATGGGCCTAGTTTCTGGGAAGAAATTGGTGGTTGCTGGTAACAAATTTGAGGAGTTGCGTAGCATGCCCACTGATCTGGAAAAAATGGGTGATTAGTGGCTGGTACCACTGGGTAAATTAGAGGGGGTAGATTGACAGGGATCCTGTGTTTATGATTGACAGAATGATTCCACTCTAATGATCTATACAAACTATTCAAGTTTTTCTGTGTATATTTGTATTGTATTTATGTTGAACTGTTTGGTGTTGTCACTGGACTCAAAATTCCTCTTTAATAAAGCTGGGGCCAATACTTTAATTAAGTGTTATAGGCATGGGCGTGATGCATCAGTCAGTAGTCCTAAACTCTGTCCCTCTGTCCTGCCCTATCTATCTAATGAATGGCAGTGACTGTCCATTAGGCAGATAGGGCAGGACAGAGGGGCACAGCTGAAGGTTAGAACTACTCCCGTTGCACCCCATTTCATTGTTGAGTGGTCCACTGGGGGCACTTCCCCCCCCCGCGGATGCCCATTGTCATAGACTAAGAGGTTTATTCATAAAAGTCCAAACAGTCATATAAAGGTCAGAATTCACATTGGTATTTGGTATTGTATCTATATAGTGCTTATATATTACGCAGTGCTTTACAGAGATTCATCATTCACTTCAGTCCCTGCCCTGTAGAGCTTACAATCTAGTTTCAGTCACAAACAAAGATGTATGTTTTTGGATTGTGGGAGGAGACTGGGGTGGCTGGGGGAAACCCATGCAGGTGTGGGGAGAACATACAAGGTCCATACAGATGAAGTCCAGGGTGGAATTGAACCCAGTGCTGCAAGGCAGCAGTGTTGACCACTGAGCCACCGCACTGGCCCGTATTTGTTGTTTCCCGATCTTTGCATATTCAGAAAACTCTGCAATATGCCAAATTTGTGCCATGTTCAGATGCTTGTGTCAGCCAGAAACTTACAAACCTCTTTGCACCACCTTGTGTAGGTGATAATTGAGTTTAACACAAAATTCTTACTTTGATGAATATGCACCAAAGTATACAGACTATTGATAGGAAGTAAAGAAAAAAAGAGAAACAACTATGTAGTGTGGTCCCTCCCAAAACTCTGGTGACTGCTTCTCTGACTTAGTGGATGAGCCATCCCTATAATGGGCACATTGTACTGTAACATGGTATTGGCAATACAAAGGAATAGAACTACATGGATTACAGAGCAAAATACTGACATGTAGATACATTCCACACAAGGAAAAATGTCTACAGTGCAGATGCAGTATTGAAAATGTTTTTTTAGACAGAAGCGCTATTGAAATATAATATAAATACCACAACTCCAAAATAATGTAGTGTAATACCTTTAAAATAAGTAGGCTGAAAGATTACAAGCCATATAAACACTACCGTGAATGCTGATATTTTTATATTTACAATTATTATTGACTCTGATATTCCTGCTAAGAGATGCATGAAGTGGCATAATTCATTAATGTGACTGACAGTTTTTTAGTATTTGATATTTGTTGAAATAAATGAAAAGACAAATGCATATTTAAAGTTATATCCCCTTAACAATGCAAACACAGCAGTATAAACAAGATTTAAATTAAAAAAAAAAATAGCATTTACGTTCTATTCAGCATTTCAAGGCTGACGGATACTATCATCAACATGGAATAAAGTTATTCGAAGAGATCAGTAGGAAAGCAAGGTAAAATGCATGGCTTTGAGAAGTGATATAACTACAAGGGATACAGTGGCAGTGACGTAGAAACCTGAACAAAAACTGCGCTATTTCAGTCAAGTGAATAATTCTACTGCGGGTCCAAATTCAGCCTCCATTTGCTACTTCCCCATGTTACTGTATTCAACAAACTCTGTGATGTGCCAAATTTGCTTCCAATTGAGATGCTTATGATGCAAAATTTGCGAATTTGCCAATGGTGTTTTCAACAAATTCACTCATTTGATTTCACCATATCAAAGTGGCAATGTAGTGGGCTGATGGCAGGGCTCCAGTGTGACATAACACAACAATTCATTCAAAAGTGACAATAAACACTGTATCCAAGTGACAACATGAACCATGTAACACTAATCCAGATGGCACTAGGCACCTTTCAAATATGTGCATACCAAATACACATTACAGGGTTCCCTGGAATGGTCATGAAGACAGTGTGCAAATATTCGGGTCAGTGCCCAAAACTATACAACAAACAAAAAAGGGGATATCTTATTTACACTCAGCCCATGGAGAGCATTACCAGATGGTTAATTAGAAATTAACCTAGCTATGACCCAGCATTTGACACACATAGCACACTGGTGAAAGCAAGTTTACCAAACAAATGAAATACAAACAATCTACCAAAAATGCAAAAATGAAAAGATAATAAATCAAATATAATCTAAAAGGAGCACCTCCCTTCTAAAATATGGAGGTCAGTGGGGGAGGCAATTATTTAGATGTTACAATCCCAGATATACTCTGTAGGGGGATCTTTCTAAGGATAATCATCAGATATTGCAAGAACATAGCCTCCTCATGACACATATGGTGCAAGATGACTAAACTGCAGACATTCCAGCAGTTCAAATAACACAGTCACACTGCAATCAGGAAAATCCAAGACCAGATGAAATTCTCCCTGGTTCCTTTAAGGGACATCAAATGTACTTCTGTGCACTTAAACAAACAAACAACAACACACATGCCCCAACATGGCTGAATTCCAAGATATACTGCCAATAATCCTATGTATATAACTGTATCACAGTTATATACTAAGAAGTAGCAAACACATGACTATTGGTGCAATGCAACACAAAATGACACAAATGCACTTTGATGGCTGCATTTGGACTTTGATTTATCAGACCCTGAATGTTTTTCAAGGTGTCTTGTAACAACCAGATGGAAGTATTGAGTAATCATGAAATTTGCTACTTCTAGACTGAATAGCAGACCAGAGAACACCTGGAACTATAGCCTGCCTTAACTAGAGATGAGCAAATCTGTGGCTTGTAGATATTTCCAGCTATAGTTTTTCTAACATTTGTCAAAACCATTGCTCCTTATGGACTGGTTCAAACAGATAAGTTACAAATGTGATGCAAAGTTATTTTGCCTTGTTCCAAAGTAATGTGATTAGCAAAAAAACAAAACCAAAATAAAACAGTAGGGAATGATCCATTCAGGGTCTTTACATTTACTATATTCTAGTTTCCATTTTAACTAGCTGGAATAGGCTGGCCCTCCTCTATTCATATATTTGTGTTATCAGCAAAGACACCTTCCTTTGAGGTAATGATTTCCTGCTTGCTTTGTTTATTTAAGTTCCTGAACAAGTTAATTTTGTTTATAGTTACATGTAACTATAACTGATTCCTGAGAAAAGACATAATTGCTTCAGGACTTCCAGATGACTGTGCTTGTGTGCCTAGCAGTGACTGATACCCCTGCATGAAGCACATCAATAAGAGAAGTACCGATAGTCTGTAGATGCAGTTGTAAAGTATGGAAGTCTATTTTTATCAGTTAAAACTGGGTTTCTACTAGCTGATTTTCAGCTTATCTTTTTTAATTAGATTAATTATTCTCTATGGTGCAAAACATAATAGCTTGTGTAGATTATCCCACAGAAAACAATGGAGACTATTTTTTCAGCTAAGGTGAAAATCAGCTAGTGTGTTCCCAGCCTAGGGGATGTTCCTTTGACATTTCTTACCCCTGTTTGTTGATCATTTGAGTATTCACTTTAAGATAAACCTATGCAATTATCACTCCAAAGGACAATATTTAAATAAGCAGGGGATTGGGAATTGTTGTATCCCTGGACCCCAACATTTTCCTTTTAGTAAAGAAGGTAAACATATATTACATTATATCCCCTCTGGAAGGCCAGCTAATTCTACAGATTAGTTCTGGGAGCTTGGATCATCTTGGAAAGAATTAAGGTATCAACACCTTTAGATCAGACACTCTTTTGCTAGTGGGGTTTAACACAAAATGAAAAAATGAATATTAAGAAGTCTTAAGGTAGGTATGCACAAAAGAGTTAGGGGCTTATTCATGAAAGGCCAAATTGTCATGTAAAGGTGTGAATTCACATTTATTGGCCACTTCCCCATATTTGGGTATTCAGCAAACCCTGCAATGTGGTGAATTCATGACCAATTCGGATACTCACAAAATGGACTTACGAACACGTTGTATCACTTTACGTACATGTGCACAGATAATTTACCTAATTATCAAGCATTGGAGTCTGTCGCATTACTGAATCCAGACATAAACCAATATAACCTTGAAGTTGTGGCAAACAATAAGAAGCATTCCTTTCTAGGAAGTAAAGCTGTTCCTCTGGCACTCCCGTCAAAGTGCTGAATGCAATCCAAAATATGTAAATGAGAAACAGCTGAACAGGTAGTGTGCTACCAGGAAACTTTATTAACAAGCTTTGATTACATGTTTATCAAATAACAGGGAACTTGGGCCCGAAACATGTAATCACAGCTTGTTAATAAAGTTTCCGGGTAGCACACTACCTGTTCAGCTGTTTCTCATTTCTATATTTTTCATGGCATTACGAATCTGACAAAGCGTATTTTGCCACATTTGCCAGTTTTATTTCACCAAATCAAAGTGGTGAATCATGCCACACCATGAAAAAGATGGCTACTGACGCAGTCGTGTATTCGCTATGGTAATACTCTGTTTAGTAAATGAAGAGTAGACAGTACATTTTTTTACAACATTTACTACATTGTTGATAAAAAGGGCACTCACACAAAGTGTATCTGGCCTTCCCCAGGCTGGATCACTGCAGCGAGGGCAGCAGGATGTGGGTAGACTCAAGGGAAGAAACTATCCTATAACAATTAGTTAGTGTATAATAAATACACTTCTTTATAAATATGCCCCTTAGACTTTATTGTTAAGTGCCAATGGTATGAGACACCCAAGGGAATCCTCTTCACATGGCAGCTGTAGATACAAGTATCTGGACATAGCAGGAACTGTGGGAGACTAGAAGCACAATCAAACAGCAATGGAACTGCAGAACTACAACTAATAAAAGAGGAATACTAAAGAGTATAAAGTGAAACAATAACAGTGGAACTGGGACTCAGGCGCAGCTGAAAGCAGACAGGATTTAATAATAGGGTTCGTGTCCTGTCCTATGGTATAGCTATACATTACTACTCATTGTGACACTGGTTAAAAGAATCAGGAAAGTCTACCTAACGCCTGCTTTGTAGTATTTAAATAGGCTGACTTCACTGATTTCATTAGTATTAGTATGCATTAATGTATGTATTGTTACAATGTCCTTAATATTCTATCCTATTGTATAGCATTCTGCTGAAGTAATAACAAACTGATATTCTATATCCTAAGCTAAATATTACAACAATTTCTCCCTCTGTCCCTTCTGTTGCTTGACCATCCGTACCCAAACTCATCCCTTCCAACCTTCCCCCCACCACTACCTTAGCTCAGTTGAGGCAGCTGGGAGGACACAGGTCCCTGCTTTGACTTGCTAATCATACTATGCAGCTGTTGAATAAAAGGTCTTGTATCTGTCACTGAGTTTGAAATCCCTTTCGGACGTCTGAGAAGTAACTGTCACTTTCCATTCCCCTCCTCACCTCTGCACTGCTGAGCCGTTACCCAGCATGACAGCAGTCTGGAAGTTTTGGAAATGGCTTTACATTTCATTTTTACCAATAAATCTTCATTTATATCATTGTCTCCTTGTATATCTTAGAATATTCAGATTGATTAACTCTATTGATGCTGGAAAATCTTCAGCAATGATATTTTCATTTAGAATATTTTTATCAGCACAAACTGGAATTCATCTGGCACAGTGACAATGTCTAGGTGGCTGCTTTGTAAAAGAAAAATATCCTGGCCAGGCAGAAGTTTTTCTATCTATATGAGCACCCAGGGCTTAGACATTAGCGTAAAGATTAGACATTGGCGTAAAGGAAGGCTTGTTCCACTCCGAAATGTTGTGTGGTTTTACTTGTAATTTGGTTTATTGCATATGCTGTCATTTTAGCTTTCAGGGTAGGAAACAGTTTGTGTCATAGAATTTAAGACTCTTATTTGTTAGGACATGTTAGGTCTATATTAGTGGATATTTTAGATTAAACAATTCCTCATCTAATGACTTTCCCTTTTCTCTTTTTCAACCTGTTCACTGTCTCACATGATACCATGACATATTCCATCTCATAAATCACAAAACTGCATTGGTCTTCTCAAAACAAGGGTAAGATTCATTGATCAACATCTGCAATACAATGGCCAGTTATTATGGTCTGGCATTAGAGTTAAATCATCAAAGTGTTAAACCAGTGTAATAAATAACCCTCTATTTTGCATGTTAATAACTGAATGACAAATACAAATCAAGCAAACCAATGCATTATGCTGATGGCTGATCAATAGTTTAATCATATTCTTCATGAAATAATGACATACATTAAAATGAACAAGATCAATGTGCACTTCTAGTGTATAGCATCCAACGTAATTCTGTTAGCTAAATGTGAGCATAATTATTTCATCTCCTTGTGACTTCCCCAAATTCAGCTAAATTACACTTGAACATCTCAACGGAAAAATGGCCTAAGTCCAAAAATTGATATTCTTAGAAAAACGAAGTTTGTATTGGACTTAGGCCATTATTCTGTTGAATATAAATTCTTCTGTATT
>JAKJJM010094243.1:0-12500 GCA_021901965.1 Pipa carvalhoi
TGTTTTTGGATTGTGGGAGGAAACCAGAGTGCCCGGAGGAAACCCACACAGGTGCAGGGAGAACATACAAACTCCATGCAGATGAAATCCAGGGTGGAACTGAACCCAGCACTGCAAGGCAGCAGTGCTAACCACTGAGCCAGTAAAGTCTTATTAATAATGCAAATATTATAGGAACGATGAGCTTTCCAGGACATTCTTTCTTATTGCACATTTATACCCTGATGTGACATCATTTGTAACAAATTATGTCGGTGCTATATAAATAAATAACAATAATAAGTTATACATTCTAACTGTACTCTCTAAGGAGGAAGTATGTTTTACACCTCTACATCTGACCATAGAGAATTAATTCACTTCATTCATTTGGACTCTGCACTGGGTCAGAATAAGATACTCTAAACATTCAGGCCTTTTCAGAAGTATGCTTTTAAATGTACCGTATTTCAACATTCATAAAGAGAAGAGAAATCTGGTTCCAGGGAAAATAAGTCCCGGTTAAGGTGGAAATCCCAATAATACACTGTGCAGAAAGGACCAAACAGTGCATAAGACTACTTTGTCCATAAAAACAGGTATGGAGCCTCAGATAGCAAGGCTGCCAGCATGAAAACCATATCGGCCAAAGTGATCACCAATTACAACACTGTTTCCCAAGAACTTCAGGTAAATCTACGTTACACACAGGATGAAGTTTTGGTCGCAGGTAGATAAACAGGGATCTGCTGGAGCTGCGTGATCCACCCCCTGCAGAAAGACCATTAAAGGAACAGTCAGGCTGCTTTAGAAAAAAAAACACATTTTTTTTTACTTATACATGCTAACGCTTTCTCCTAAATGTGATTATCGATTTTTTATAAAAAGATACATTTCTTAGCTGCAAAGAAGTGCTGCCCAGCACTTCTGGGTTGCATCTTCCATCCTCAAACAACGCCAGTGACTCTATGGCGTCTGAGCAGCAGATCCCCATCGCAACCTCTTTCTTTTCCAGCCACGCTCCTACTGCAGCCCCGCGCCGGCATTTGCTACAAGTCACGTGGAGAGCAAGCATGTCATCAATGCGTCCTCCCTATATGACGTGCACCTTCTACCATGTGACTTGTAGCAATTGCCAGAGCGGGGCTGCAGTAGGAGCGCGGCTGGAAAAGAAAGAGGCTGCGATGGGGATCTGATCAGATGCCGTAGAGTCGCCTGCGCTGTTTGAGGATGGAAGATGCAAGCCAGAAGTGCTGGGCAGCACTTCTTTACAGCTAAGAAATGTATCTTTTAAAAAAAAAAAAAAAAAATCGATAAATCAAATCACACTTACGAAAAAGTGTTAGCATCTATAAATAAAAAAAATGTGTTTTTTCTAAAGCGGCCTGACTGTTCCTTTAAAGTCTAGTAAAAATAAGACACCAGAGAAAAAGTAATAAAGAGAAACATCTAAAAAAATTGATGCCTTCTCCTTCAAACATCACCTGTGAAGCTGTGTGTAGTGTTTTGAAGTTAGACTTCGAGAAAAAGCAGAAGTATCCCTGCCAATGGCAACTAAGCTAAAGAGGCAGGCATCAAGTTATGCTCACTAGGACTTTACTAATTTAAGGTTCTTCCTCATCTATTGGAATTTCTTTTCCTGGAGAACTTAAATCTTCTGAGAGGAGCAGGAAATTCAGGAAGATCATTAATGGGGGGGGACACTTCCTTCTGTTAGGTCCAAGTGTTCATCCTGCTTACATCAATGTCCCACTTTGATAACAGTTACCTCCTTTCCTTTTCCACCAGCAGAGGACAGACACTAAAACAATGTCTCTAAGTGTCTTAATTCAAACTAGTAGGTGCTTTAGTTTTATATTGCCATTCTTCCAAACATAGAAAAAACACAGAACATTTCATAATTTATTCAGTAAATATATGCACAGTTAGATGTATAAGGAAATGCAATTTATAGAAGATTTTTAAAAAATAGGCAGAAAAAGTTTAATGGTGAGGCTAAAATGTATATATTTTTTCAGTCATGCATTTGGGACATTGCCCTTTGGTTTTGGCTTATCAAAAAGTATGGAATAAAATGACTCTTGAAGCTACTCTATACAACTTCCTGAAGCTGGACAAATAATGTAGAAAGAACATTTTAAGGCAGAAAGAGCAGCATGTGAGGGTTTTACAGCAATGATTTTACATCAATAAACATATTTATTTGTGCACTCACCAACTCTTCTTTATTATCAAAGAAAAATGCATTCCAGCCATCAACCATCCTTTGTGGAATTTGTTGACCATCGTAAATCTATAATAATTTAAAGGGGATGAAAAGTTTGAATAAGACATTTATATCTCACATGTATACACATAGAAAGCCAACCTAAACATTAAAATGTAAAAACTATTTTGGGATCAGTAGTTCTTGCCTCTTATCTAAAAAGCCCTGCTCCCCCAGCCATTCTGGGTTGAGACTCTTGCTGTGCAGTGCCGATAAGCCTCGCCCCCTGAGTGACATCACTCACTATTCAGAGAGCACGTTATTGTGTAAAATCCTCCCCCCCCCTCCTTATATAAACAGCCTGTTCCCAACCCTGAGCATGTGCAGATAAGAGCTGTCCGACCGCTTGTGTGGTCGGCTGTGGAGGGAGAAGCCAGGGAAAGGAGGGGGCATGGCTACCTGCATACACTTCCCATACAGGGAAGTCATTCAAAGAGACAGTGCAGCTACAGTGGGATTTTAACAATTGCTTGACAATAGGTAAATAGGGCTTTCTTTATAGACAGGGTTTACATACCCTTTAAAGCAAATACAATATAGTAAACAATTTGAAAGTGTGTATCAAATGAACAGTATATTACAGATTAGCAAGGAGGCTCTTATTTAAATCTACCGCAGGTGGGGTTATAAATCAGACTCTAGAAGGACTGCAGAAAGAAGTGTACCTGGGGTGAAGGCCATAGGTGTGCACTGTAGGACAAGAGGTGTCCTAGAGAAAAACTGAATGGCCCTAGCCATTAAATAATTACAGGTTAGCATCTGTAGTAACTTTCACATTAACACAGTCCCAAGCAAGTTTGATGGTAAAATCACAAGGAGTGAGTGAATGGGTGGCTCTGGAAAACCTGGTGGGCATCCAGGTCTTAGTTATAGTCCCCAATGTGCAGCTCAAGGTTTCCACTGAAGATTCCCTGCCTGGAAGAGACCTTACTTGGACTGAGAGGGTCATTCTGGAAATTTTCCGTCCAAAATTCACCGATAGCGAACTCCCATTATAAAATCACGACCGCGACTAAAAAATTATCACGGTCGTGATTTTATAATGGGAGAATTGTCGCGGTCACGACTTTATAATGGGGACTTTGCTATCAGTGAATTCGGCACGGGAAATTGGCCTTTTCCGGAATGACCCCCTGAATGTCTTGGGGATATGCAAGACTGAGTATAGCATCTGACCACTATCAACAAACTGTGGTATTAGTGAGAATAATGGCTTAAATTCTAATTATTGATGTTGTGCTTTATACATTTTATTTATGTCTTGAATCAGCTAATCAAGCCTATTTTCGTTTATGGGTTCTTTGAAATATTAGATTTTGAGTTACATTTGCATGGTGCCTACCACAAATTTAAACTACCACAAAATAAAAAATTTTTTTCTCTCTCCTACCTCCTGGAGCACTGGGATGACAGGAGGATTCCTCTGCTGCAGGAAGTACAGTACCATCAGAATGTAAGCATAAGATGACAAACTTCCTCTAGAAGCATCACCAATATCACATCGCTGAGAGAAGAAAAAACAAGAGATCGTTGTTAAGCAATTAAAATGTGTATGGAATAAACAAGTTATACTTCTAAAATATCCAGACCAAAGATTTACAGCTGCGGTCCTTAAAACAACAGAACTTAAGTCTATGTCTGCATGAGCAGTGACAGAATTATTTAATTAATTCATTATTCAGGTTAATTCACGGGGCAGCATTATGAGAGCAAATTTCCCATTCCAAAGTTTAGTAAAGGATAAGTAACACAAAAACATTTCTGATTTGGATTATCATCGGAATTCTGCTAACAAAATTTTGTAGCTCTGTTTTATATTATCTGGAGGTAATAGCAGATCTTTTAAAAAAACATCCATTCACTCTTTACATTTTTAATTAAAAAATATGTATTTATGATATGGACCAAACAGCCTTAACATCGTGAACGCAAAAGTTTTTTTTCCCCAAATTAATATTTTATTTCTATTTAACAAATTAACAAATAAAATAGCCTCGGATAGTTATTTCAGGAATCCTACACTCAGACATACAAAGTACAAAATTATACTGTTCAGTGAGCAACTTATTTTGGTTATTTGTCTCTGTAAAATTAATGCAGAAAAATAGGCCTATCTGGGATAATCCTTATCAGTACAGGATTCTAGTATTTATACAGTACCTTGGCAAAAAATTTCACGGTGTATCCAAGGTATTTCACCCGCGGGTCAATGGCAGCATATGTAGCCAACATTCTGGTGTTGTGCTGAGCCTAAAAACAAAATTCCGCATGAAAATTGTTTTAGCTACAATTGTTTAAAGGGTATGTAAAGTTTGGATAACACATTATTTATTTCTGACATGTATACATATAGAAAGCCAACTTAAACATTAAAATGTAAAAACAATTTTGGGATCAGTAGTACTTGCCTCTTGTTTAAATGGCCCTGCTTCCCCGGCCCTTCTGTGTACAGACTCTTCCTCTGCAGTGCCATTAAGCCCCAGCCCCCGAGTGACATCACTAACTATACAGAGAGCCGTTCTTGCGAGGAAAACCTCTCCCCCTATCTAAAAAGCCTGTTCCTAACACTTGAGCATGTGCAGATAAGACCTGTCCAACCTCCTTTGTGGTTGGTTGTGGAGAGAGAAGCCAGGGAGAGGAGGGGGTGTGGCTAAATGCTTGCTCTTCCCATACAATAAAGCGCTGCAGAGGGAGGAAGCAGCTACAGGGGAATATTGAGCTCTGCTGAATTAAGAGGCGAGTCAGGAGTTTGTTAATCGTTATATTGCTGGACAATAGGTAAATAGGGCTTTCTTTATAGCCAGGGTTTACTTACCCTTTAAACCCCTGAGCATATTAAAAATAAAAAGAGTGGATGACCAACGGTCAGACAGGATATGAATCAATGGACATCTATAGTAATGTAATCAATACCACAAACATAGTATATTTTCTGTATTCAGCGCTTTGGTGAAGTAATGAGTACTTGCATCAAGGCAAAGTGTCATTGATTTAAGAGCAGCTTACATCAGCTGTCAAACAATTACCCTGTAATCACAGAGCCTATATATGATTGGCTTTAGCTATGTTGGAAATCTACTCTGGTACCTCACCACTACCTAAAGCAAAGCTACAGATTCAGTACAGAGACTGTACTTTTTCCTTTATACATTCAGCAATATAGTGTTATTTTAGATGGACTGAAATGTACTCTTCATGAACATCTACCCAAAACATACCAGAGTATTGTACAAACTTATATCTCCTTCCACTCCACTCTCACGATGCTCAAACTTCACTATTGGGACTTTTGCAGTGGTTATTGGCAAAATGTTCTTTAAACCTAAATGTGAAAAGAGACAGTTATGTAATTACAGTATATGAAGACATTTCAAATGTTACAATGAATAAAATGTGATTTTACAAAGAGTAAAGAAGACAAAGCCAGAAAGTAATTTTTATTTCAAAATTTATTCTATAAGAAACATTTTTAGACTACATTAATGTCATTATCTTTGCTATGTACATTTACCCAGCTACTGCTGAATTTTTTGCCATCCCCAATGACCAGTGGCTGCAATATGCCAAGCAGAATCTCTGCTTCTGCAGTTGTTACACCTGCTACTTAATATAAGAGACCACTGTATCCTTAATCAGTTGGTAAGCCTAGCATTTGCTTGATAACAGAAATAGCTGTGTTCATGTCACAGAACAGGATGCAATATTTGTAATATTCTTTAAAGGGTCTGTAAAGACAGTTATAAACCATGGGTTAAATGTGTGTTAACCCTTAGTTTAAACTCTTTAAGCATGTGGCAGGCATATTTTTCTTAAATTACTCCTACCTACTCATTTTCCCTTCACTCATGAAATCCTCGGCAACACAGGACATAGCCACGCCCCCTCCATAGCCACACCCCATCCACCTCCCTGCTTTTGCCCAACCATCTCATAGCAGATGCGGTCGGAGTGAAAGGGGACTGTGCAGGCTCAGAGCTATCCAGACACTCAGCTATTGGCAAGATAGCTCTGGGCATGTGCAGTCCCTTTTACTCTGACCGCATCTACTATGAGATAGTCGAGGAAAAGCAGGGAGGTGGAGGGGACGTGGCTATATCCTGTGCTGCAGGGGATGCCACAAGTGAAGTGATAATGAGCAGGAGTAGGAGTAATTTAAGCTAAATATAATGCCCGCCGCATACTTAAAGGGTTAAAACTAAGGGTTAACACACATTTAACCCTTTGTTTATAACTGCCTTTACAGACCTTTTAAAACTTTAGACAACACTAGGATAAGGTTCTCCCCAGAGAGGTAACAGCAGAAAAATAAATATGAAGAAAATAACAGGAATACTAAACAAATCATAAATTAGAAACATTTTTCTTTTTTAACAGCTCTCCTCTCCCTCTTACTCTAGGGAGAAGTGACATTATTAGCATGTTTCTCTATGTGACAGTGCCTGTTCGTTTACATTACTGCCAGATTTTAAGCAGGGTCTATGCAAGTAACAATGTAAGTGAACTGGGGACCTGTACATGGTGGTTTATCACTGCAAAAAAATTTGAGTGGCAAAACTATCTTGTGTGATTCCGGCCTTGAAAAATAAGGAACACTAGAAAACTAATATTACCACCTGGACTAGCATGGCAGTTATTACTACTGCTAAAAAATCTTATCTATGAATCCAATTTGTATTACTATGTTACTATTATTATTTGATAGCTGTAGGCATCTTTATTACTGTTGATGCTACTGTTGATGAAGGGATTCAACCCTCAAACGTAGTGTGTTACTGCTGCCTTATTAAATGGAATTTTTCCTTTGAGTAGGTGATGCAGTCTGTTATTTTGTCGATTTGTTCTGAAAACTGCCATTTGGATTGGAATCACAGGTATTCATATGTAATAAAATTTGGGGATTTGTTTGTGACTGTGACTGAGGGTCTCTCCAGATATTTCTTCCAAATATTGTAGATGGTTGAAGAGTGCCTGGGATATATGTATCAAGACATGGAGATAAAGTTTCTCCATCAAGACACCAAAACTGAATTAAGAAAACACAATTAAGGAATGAAGAGCATGATAAAAGTAATAGCATAACTATTTATAGCTTAGTACAAGATATTACGTGTTTCAAGATAAACACCGCCTATATTAAAGAACTTTAAAAAAAATACTTCTTCAGCCCAAAAGGACAGTTTTGGTTTCCTGGTGGCACTAGTCTTTTTAACTATGAAATCAGGCAAGTGAATGTAGGGGTCACATATAGGCACATGCCTCCAGGATAGGCCCACACTACAGCTAGTTGTTAGCAGGTCAGCCATTTTGCCACCATAATAATCTAGAAGCAGTAATATGTAAACTAGTTAAAAAAAGAAAACAAACAAGTATGGTTGAACAAACTTAAATAGTATGTTTACCTGGATGTCTTTTAAGCACCTTTGCCAAACCTTCAATAATTTCTTTGCAGTTTAGCTTCTAAAGAAGGAAAATGAATGATCAAATAAGTAAGGAAATATTGAAAGGTT
This sequence comes from Pipa carvalhoi, assembly GCA_021901965.1. Lineage (NCBI taxonomy): Eukaryota > Metazoa > Chordata > Amphibia > Anura > Pipidae > Pipa > Pipa carvalhoi. The sequence continues at coordinate 7,753 of JAKJJM010094243.1, forward strand.
AAGTTAGAGGAATCATTACAGTTGAAGCGATTAATGTGGCACATGTTTATAACAAGTACTTGTAAAATTGATTTATCTGAAGTCAAAGTCCACTTTGCATTGTGAGACTATGACATGCTGTCTATGCAAACACCCACCCAGTCACTGTCAAAGTCAATGCTTTCAAATAAAATTTAGATAATACATATTCATGACTGGGTCATACAGTCCTTCAGGGAGAAAATAACACTTTTTAAAAAGGGATATTATTTCAAATTTTTTCCATCTTTAACACATATAGCCTCACTCAAACACTCACAGACCCAATGCGGACATATCGAAGACTGGCAAGCCCTGAGCAGGGAGGAGAGAAATGATGGGCCATTTTTGGAAGTACAGACTTGTTTTATATCAGGTGTAGCTTAAGGTTTTTTGGTGTTAGCAGTCCACAAGTTTCATGGTCAGCATTTCTACAATTCACATTCATTTGCTGGCTAATGGAAATCCCAATAAAAATACTACATTTAAGATATCACTAATTGATTATCTGACAGCTGAATAAAAGAAGTACTGCATTAACTATAAAATGAGAACTTTGTATTAAAGGACCAGCAACACCAGAAAGAAAAATCCCATTTGGATTGGCATGGCAGTTGCTGAAATACAACACTTCATTTATTAAGTGTTAAATGATTTGTATCACCTTCTGTCTGTTTTTATCTTTACTGATAGCAGTCATGTTGTATGCATTGGTTACCACAAACAAACCACCTAGTCATACTATTTTCTATTGTGCTTTAGATGATATAAATAGTAGAATTTGCTCAATTTTAAAAGCTTAATATCATACTTTCTAGACACAATTTGGGTCATTTTAATTTTTTACCGTTATCAATGAAGAGTAATTTCCTTAAATCTGCACAATATAGCAAGCCACTCTTCATCTGTCTCTTACCTCTGCATTCTCATGACCCTCCAGAGTCATGCAGATGTCAAGGTCGCTATCACGGAAACCAAAACCATTCTTGGATGAGCCAAATAAGCACAGCCTGGCATGCCCTGAAGGAAAATTCCACAGGTCATTTGAAACAACACTGTTCCCAAATTATGATCGAGGTCTAGAAGGGTTCATTTACACTGACTACTCTGTAATTGTTTCTGAAAAGCAGGAAGATCAGTGCTGCACTTTGTAACAAAATCCCAGTTTCTACTTGTCATTTTGGAGGAATTTCAGTGCAAATTCACTTGATTATTGAAAGGGAGGATGTTTAACAATGACAAGTCACAAAAAGGAGATGATCGGGCTCTGCAGTGTAAACTGGCCTTAATACAAGTATTATAACATTGAAGTTGCTTGTGATAAGCCCTTAGGCTGGGTTCAGATAAGCGTATGATGCGCAGCGTATAAATGCTGCACATCATATGCTCGTGTAACGCAGCGCTTCTCTGCCCCTATACTTACCTTGTTCCAGCCTGTACACTGGCAAAAGTGCGACAGCCAGCGTTCGCGCGTGCACGCGTGAAACACTTGTCTGGCCAGAACAAGGTAAGTATTATAGGGAAGCACGGGGCTGTATTACGAGCGTATGATGCGCAGCCTTTATACGCTGCACATCATACGCTCGTCTGGACCCTGCCTAAGAGAGAGTACAATTAAGAATATGTTATTGTATTACCAGTATACAGCAATTTGCATTGTGAATAAGGCAGGGTTCAGACAAGCATATGATGCGCAGCGTATAAACGCTGCGCATCATACGCTCGTAATACAGCCCCTTGCTTCCCTATAATACTTACCTTGTTCCGGCCAGACGAGCGTTTCACGCGTGCACGCGCGAATGCTGGCTGTCGCATTTTTGCCAGCGTACGGGCTAGAACAAGGTAAGTAAAAGGGCAGAGAAGCGCTGTGTTACACGAGCGTATGATGCACAGCGTTTATACGCTGCGCATCATACTCTCGTCTGAACCCAGCCTTAGAAAGGATTCAATGGACTGCAAGGTCAATTTTCTCAAATCTAATTGAACTGTTTATCTCATCTGTTCTGTCAGCTGCAGGCAGGTATGGGGGACATTTTAAATAGTACATTTCTCATATACTTTAAAATGGAAATGTTTTAACAATGCAATATTAAAAAAAAAAATCTTAGAAAATGTATTAACAAATTCAGCACAAAACATTGATTATCAAGTGTAAAGATGTATTTAATGCATAGCAATTCAGTGATAAATGAGCTCATTTAAAGCCAACCTTGGTACATTTTGCATGTAGATTATCAAAAACATTATTATAACTAGGTTTATAATTAGAACCCCTGCTATCCCAGGGTTGACACACATATAAAGGATATACTATTTTTTATTATAGTGTATAACTAAATATATACTGTAGATATCACCTGCATTTATGACTAGCATGACTACAGGAAATATAAAGACATGAAATACAAACAGAAGGAGCATTGGTAAACTAGAACAGGTCATCCCATTTAAAAGCCTGGGTTATTCTGAATAAATCCAAACTAACTACACATACCATTAAATTCCTTACGTATAAACCTTTCCAGGTATGTCAGGATCTGTTCCCGGCTTTGCTGCTCAATAGCATTTGGAGATGATTCGTCTAGAGAAAGTTAGAGATGTTTAAACACTGTGTATCTTTACCTTAGTCTTATAGTCATTATACACATGTAAATGGCAACAAATAAATCAGCACTGTACAGTTTTAAATACTGAATGGAAAGGGATAGTGCAATTTACTTAATATGTATCTGCCAGCCTAAATACTTGGTTCCAATATTGTTTTTTTTTGTTTTTTTAACAAATATGTTTATTAAAAATCCTTTTGAATTGGCATGGCAGTTATTCCTACATAGTTCTGGTAAAAATATACTGAATTCCTGATTTTTATTACTTTGATTTTGTCTTCCTAGTGGTTGCAGTCATCTTTTATCTGTTAAGTAAACAAACTCCAATTATTCCAATTGTTTCCAATGGAAATGTAGTTAATGTGAACTAATGTACACTAACTATAACTGATATGCTAATGTATAAGGTCTGCCAGCCTAAACTTCTATATTATGAAGCAGCAAATCAGTACCTTTGGGCTGTAGTGCTATCTTATAAAACTGCTGGTGCTATAAACCCACTCAATGTCACATTGGATCCTTATTATGTTTATTAACCCTGACATGTCATCCCACATAGTGTTTGATTAGTTGGGGAATGTCATATGGCCAATAAAAATGTGAATATCAATGAATCATCCATTCAGTGACGGTTTTCACACATGCTCTGTAGAAGCCAGTGCCTAAGGCTGGGTTCTCACGAGCGTATGATGCGCTGTGCATCATACACTCGTGCAAAAATTAAAAAATACGGCGCCACACATCCCTATTGAACTTACCTTGTTCTGGCCAGACGAGCGCACAGTGCGTGCGAACACCGGCCGTCGCATTTTTGCTAGCATACGGCCGGAACAAGGTAAGTTCTATGGGATTAGTGGCGTAGCGTATTAAGGCTGGGTTGACACGAGCGTTTATTTTGATTGCTACCATGTAGGCTAAATAAACAAATGTGATTTATTAGGAAACTTTTTTCTTTAATAAAAACATTCATGAAAATTTCATTTTGACATTACTGGTCCTAGAAGTTTAACATATTGCTCAAAACTGCGAATACAGAATAAAAGAAACAATGAAAAAGAAGAGAATTTCTAAATATTTGGAAGAGATAAGGGACTGGGAAAGACAAGACAAAAATATACATAGACGGCATTTATATACATGACAGAGGAGGCAACACTGAAAATAGCCACTATATAAAGAATCAGAGGGAGGCATCTGATAATATGATAATATCAAACAGGTCCATATTTTTTATTTATATGTGTTCATGGCTCCTCTATTAACAGACCAGTTCACCAGTGTTGTAGCTTACTAACCAGTTCTATCAACAGAACCACATGTTGGCTTATGGTAAAATCCAAAAAGAGTGCTATGTTTTTTTAAAGGTTACTTGTACGATTATGAAAGCATGTTATGGAAAAATATATGAGTAGGGGAAAATACCAGTTTTTTAGTAAGTCTCTTCTCTACACATAAATAAGGGTGCCAAGACACAGATAGTGCTAATTTTTAAGACATATTGGAGAAATAACTAATATTTGAAGAGGATATTTGTAATAATTCCTTCCACAGGTTTTGTATGGCCACACAACTTCATATCATGGAAAAAGCCCCAACCTCTACAAAGCATTGAGGATAAGTAGAAGATGGTCTTTTCCCACATTTAACTAAGCTTCCATCTGATTGGACATCTAGCTGAGCACACATAGGCTTTTGGCTTCTTGCATATATTGTAGGTCAAGTGCTGAGCACCTTCATGTAACACTGCCTGCGTACTTTCCATGTGTGCACATTTTAAATGCCATTTTTAAAAAACATCTGTTGTGCACACTCTGCTTAGATATGATGCATAGGTGCCCTGGACCTCCATTCACAACAAAAGATTAGTACTGTTGTAGGAAAGAAATAAATGATATCAGTGTCAATTTTGTATGTACTAATGGTTTAAGTGTAGACTGTGAAACACTTATTTTGTCCCTGTGACCGATATTATAAATCATAGAATTGTTGTCAAAGAGTCACAAACATACCATAGCACCTTTTGCACACTTTGTCAAGAATTTCTCGGAACCGGCTGGACATTGGAGGCAGCGGCTTCAAGTCAATCTTTTTAAAGTCCTCAGGACAGTCGTCTTTGGCATGCCC
>JAKJJM010094297.1:0-10490 GCA_021901965.1 Pipa carvalhoi
ATATATATATATATATATATATATATATATATTTATATATACTATATAATAAACTAAAACACTACACTCTACCGCAATCAATTTCAATGTGTTACTGCTTAATAGACTGGCAAATTCCAATAATGTTATTAGATGTGTTCGGGAAGAGGTGCCCCTTTACTTCTGTATCGTGGAACATTTATGCCTCAAGTTAAATAATTTCAAATTATCTTTTTCCTAGAGGCTTCAATATATCACTAAAGAACCTGTAGGCAACATAAAAAGATGACACTGATGTCAGAATTGGAAAGGAGTTGGTCTGGGGGATTCAGAAAATGATAGGAAGGGAGGAACTTGATTTTACAATGGTACAATGCTGATGTTACTAGGTAAAGACAAATCGATTGATTCATTGGAAACAACTCCAATTTATTGTTTCCTGACTTTTAATCCCAGATAAAAATAAAAAAAGAAGATCGTTGTATCAGCGGCACTCTCTTTTCTGTAGGAGCTGGTGGACAATTTGCAGCTTAAGCTCATGTGAGAGAGAGAAGACCTTTACCAGCTTATGGTGCTGAAACTAGTCTGACTAATGAAGGAAATCAGACTAAGGAGGTAACCTTTACCTTTTAATCAAAATTACATATCAACATTATTCAAAAGGTGCAGCATCAGCATAAATAAAACTCCAGGCACCAATTCTTGGATGGAACATTATTATTAGTTTTAGGCTGCTGACAAAAGTAGGTGCAACTAACAGCTTTAATTCATCTTATTCAATACTCAATACCTTGTTCAATATTCTAAAGTATTTAGTGAGCCCATGTTATATCATATAAGGCATGTTATTCCATCTGTGAACAATAACCCCCATCTAGTATTATACTACAAAATGCACTACCATAGCATGTCTGATATATCATCTATGTGGCCTCCTAAATGTAAAACAAGTCTTTAATGACCCTCAAGAAAAAAAAAAAAAAAAACAAGTAAAAGATGAATCATCTATATCCCAGATTTATTAAGAGACTGAGAGGCATATTTATCAATGTGCAAATAGTCACATAGAGGCATGAATTAGCAACAATATATCACATATACATATATACAACTCTTATTATATATCCAGGCATGGGCAGATCAAGCAAGGGGTACACTATCCACACTGTCTTATATAGAATAGAATTATATGTAATATAATAACAACAAAAAGCCAATGATGGCATGTCTGTATATAGTAACACATTTTTGATAATTACACTCCAATTTGAGTTGTGCTGAGATAGACATTTCTTCTGAGTAGTTCCACCCAACAGATTAGAATTTGCTTACCTCATATCACTCATGCAAAACACACAGACTAAGACCATATGACATTAAGATAGTAAAGGAAAGCTTGGTGGCTCACTGAGAACCAACTCATGTTTATGTTCCTATATTCCCTTAGTTCACAACTGACACCTTCTTGTTTTGGGAATGACAAATGAGAGGAAGAAATTAGAAGTTGAATAGAAGCAGAAAAGAAGAGAGAAATGCTCAAGTAAGCTCTGCTCAAATCAGTAATTATAATTTATGTGTTAATGATATTAAAAGAAATTTGTAAATTGCTGTCAATATTAATTTGCATACTGGAGGTACAAATATGGCTAAAATAAATGCAGTTCTAATTATGCTGTATATTCAGGAGGATAAGTAGGTATTGATAGGCTAGCGGAGGTAATGATAGGAGAAATGAAATGGAGGAAGGGGAAAGGGAGCAGGAGGGAAGGCATGGGGATGGTCAAGGTAGAAGGAAATGCATGGATGAGGAAGACTAAAACTGGTCCCCAAGCAAATTCCTCACAGAACAGGAAGCAGAAGGAAACCCTCTGGAAATACAATTATTGATAGGAAATTAGGTAAAAATTCATCAACTCATTTTTTTATCTTTATTATTTACCAAAGATTATATCATTTGTTTTTGATATTACAGTAGTTAGATTTTTAGGAGACAAAGTAAAGAGGACTTAAAAGGTTTTGGGGTAATTCTTCTTTTTAGACAAGGTACAGTAAATATAATAATTTTAGTGGACATTGACATGATTTCTCCCCAGAACCTAAAAAATGTTGTTAGAATGGTATGGGAAGAGACAGTAATAAGACAGTCAGTGAACCAAAATGGGATCTGTTCCAGATCATGCAAAACTCCAATTTTAATAAAACAATAGGTAGCATTACAAAACATGTACCCAATTTTGAATACATAGGGGGAAAAGAATAGGTAGCAATTTCTACCCTAGACACTTCAGGTAGTGCTTCTGCTTCAGTTTACCTAGATATTTAAGCATTGCTGGTGATAAATTAAAATGCACAATGTGCCTTGAACTGAGGAATTAATCAAGTGTTCAAGGAGAAGGTATAACTTATATGATAGATTAGGACATATGTGGATATGAGCTGGTGGAAAACAGACATAAGAAATAAGGGGAGGTATGAGTAATGAATCATGGAGCATCAGGATAAGATCTTTTTTTAATGTGACTTTAATATACCTATTACTAAACAACCTAAATCAAGTTTCAGCATCTTTGGAACCTTATAGGATGTCAAATTTGTAGTGTCTGCTAGAGGGTAGGAGGGTCTTGCAACCATGTTAAAGTTTCTGTGGAGTCCAACTGGTGGAAAGTGGAAGGGAGTAAAATTATAGAATTAAGGAGAAGAATAAAGAAAGCATTAAAAGAGGCAACAGATCTGGTTAAATAATCTGACAGGCATAGGAAGAAGAACCCTTATATCAAGAAGGGAAATATGGAAGGTGGTGTGGGAGGTTCAAATAATTAGTTTGTGGTCCTGGGAAGAACAGATGAGACAGAGGAAGAAGCAAAAAAAAAAGTTTGGGTTTAGGGGAATATCATCTAAAGGGAAATTGCCCATAGTGCAGGAAAGTCAGTTATGCATGTTTACTGAACAGTACGTTGTCACAGTGATGGAACAAATTATTGCATAATACTTTCTGGATGTAGTCAGAGGAATAATAGCAGTGTTATACTGTACTGAAGTGAAGTTATGTCATCTTCACAGGTATCTTTTTTAAGGAGAATTAATGTTCATTCTGCCTAGGAGTTATTTGCAATGATGCATGCTAATTATATTTACTGATCATCTCCTTCCCTCCAGCACTGGCTGCTGCTTCAGGAAACACTGATTTTCTTGTTCCAGTACTGCAATCCACTTCAGATTGATGCCTCCTCTTCAACATCACCGTTTTTTGGTTCATCTTGCATCTTTTTCTGTTTTTTCTGGCTGGAGATTGCAGCAGAATCCTCTTCATAAACAGCATTCTGTTCAACCACACAGGTCGCATCCCCCCCCCCAATTGTATATAAATTAATTACGTTGTCATAACCCAAAAGAGGAGTGCTCATTGTTGGCATTAATAAACAAAGTAAATGTACACTCATTTCAGCCAAAAACTTAATATTTTCATCTTTTGATAAAGTGTAGCATTACTACCATTGACATGACTAGCTGCAACAAGACCAAGATCACAGAATTTATCTTAGTAGGGTTTGAAACCTCACAAACTGGAAAAAATACACTGTTTTATTTGTTCCTCACTATTTATTCTATGTCACTAAGTGGAAACCAACTGATAATTGGATTGATCCTGGAAAACGAAAGCCTCCAAACACCCATGTATTTCTTCCTCAGTCACTTGTCCTTATGTGACATCTTTTTATCTACAAGTGTTGTCCCCATTTTGTTATGCACATTTGTAAGTAATGGAAAAATAATGTCTGTTCCAGGCTGTGCTCTACAATATTTTGCTATAGGAACATTTTCAGCAGTTGAATGTTATTTACTCAATGTTATGTCCTATGACCGGTATCTAGCCATATGTAACCCATTGCAATACATCATCATTATGAGCGTCAGGCTCTGTCATCATCTGGTTACTTGGACATGGTTACTTGGTATTATAATTGGCTTAATATTTGTATTAGCAGTATCACTTTTGGGTTTCTGTGGGTGCAATAGTATAAATTCTGTTTACTGTGATCTTCCTTCTTTGATTGAAGCATCATGCTCTGATACATTATTTGTTCAGATACTTGCCATGACTCTAACAATCCCTGTGGCTATCTTCCCTATTTTGTTTATTATAATATATTTTATCATCTTACTCAATATCCTCAGGATTTCCACCACCAGTAGAAGGCAGAAAGCCTTTTCTACTTGTACTTCTCACCTCACTGTTGTGTGTACATACTATGGGATACTGATTGCTAAATATTTGGTACCATCAGAAGGGAAATCCTTAATAATCAACACTGCACTGCACACTGCAGTCACCCCATTACTAAACCCTATAATATACAGCCGAAAGAACCAAGAGATCATAAAAACTCTGAATATTTTGATGCTTAAAAAAAAATAAGAACAGGTTTACACTTTGTGACCTTTTTGAAGATACTCATATGACCCTAATTTAAATTCCACCTTTTAAAATATGAGTATGATTTAAATCATGCCTTCAAAATGGAGCACAGCAGTGGTTTGTTCCACATGCTTTCAGGAGCTCCTAAATGAATATCTATTTGTAATAAAAAAAACAAAAAATTGGATAGTTAATTCCATCTGACTATAATCTCCATAATATGAATTTATGTATTTGGAAATGTATATCATAAATTCCATGAGAACAATAGCTGTTGTTATCATGGTGTCAAACTACCAGTGGTCTCAGCTGTAAAATGTTATTTAAAATAGTTTGAGTGATGTAATCATGCTATATACATACATTTTAATATTTTGCATTTATGTCTGGTATCAAATATATTTTATTTGTGGATTATGTACTCTATGGGCGAAATTTATTAAAATCGTGAAAAATTGCGGGCGAATTTTCGATTTTGCGGCCGCGATATAAAAAAAATCGCAACGGCGACTTTTCCCAATTTGTGCAAAATTGAAAAATCACGACGGTGACTTTTCCCGATTTGTGCAAAATCGAAAAATCGCGATGGCAACTTTTCCTGATTTTGCACAAATCGAAAAATCGCGACGGCGACTTTTTTTGATTTTGCACAAATCGAGAAATCGCGACGGCAACTTTTTCCGATTTGTGCAAAATTGAAAAATCGCGACGGCGACTTTTTTCGATTTGTGCAAAATCGAAAAATCACGACGGCGAATATTTTCGATTTTGCTAAAATTGAAAAATCGTCCGATTTTTGTTTTTAATAAATTTCGCCCTATATCTGTATTGGGAAGTCTAGCATATGTTCTTAAAACTGGATTAAACAATTACCCTAGTATTACCTTATATGTTATATAAGTGTATCTCTATTTTAAAGAACTCTTTGTAGTTTCACATGCATCCATTCTTTGAACTTGTTGCACCATGCTCAGCTCAGATACCTCAGGGGATAAGCCCTGCTTACATTAGGAGATGTGTCTGTACCTTTAAACACATGTAGCCAGGTGGTCAGTTTTCTATTCCCTCGTATCTAACTGTCCACTGTATACTAAATTACTGGGATTCTCTGTAATGTGTTTTGGACTCCCTCTATTGTCCAATGTTATGATAACATTCTTCTATGGAATTGCTTAAACAGGCAATGTTATAGCCTGCTCTATATTGTGATGTAAGTGAGTTAGGTCCACCCTAGGTAATATAAGCCTGTGCAAGTGGTGGGTCCTGCTCTTTGACCGCATGGTGCTGCAACAGCAGGACCTGTTCAATAAATATGTGTGTCTGTTTTAAAGCAAGAACCACTGGTGCCCCCTATCTTTCTTTACTATTAATTTAAGTGCACCACACTGTTATCAACTGTGCTGAAAGGCTACCCCAATAAGTAAGCAGGGCCTACTTCACTGTTATCAATTGCTAGCCTGGTGTATGGATGAAATGTTGTTATTGTAAGGGTTTTGTACAGGCCATTAACTATAGTGCTACATGCACACAATGATGGTGGCCAGAGGTTCTTCTTTCAAACACTTTATTTTTCACAACACACTAAACAGGAGCACACATTTATAGCTTGTAGCACAGTTGAATTTCATAGAACAGGTACATCTTGGTGCATAGTTACCCATCCATTAACAACCAAAGAACAAGGGTAGCTCTCACAGGAATCCCACCTCCTGACAGAGGAATTCTTCTCATCATGTGGGATGAAACCAGCCCAAGTGCTTCTCACTCCAGGGGTACCACTATCTCCAGATCTATATAACTGCTGCCCTAAGCCCTGCCACTTGAGACCCCACTCTAGGACTCAATCTATGACTAAACTCTCACAGTGAAATGCATAGGATGCTGCCAGCTTTTGCCAATCCGTGATGTGTCTAACTTGTGCACCAGGATCGCAACACACTGTCTGACACACACACTGTCACACTGCCAGCCAAAGTGCTTATTTACGTCTTTCTGAGGTTGATTCTGATGCCCAATTATAGGACTCTTTCAGATGTACCTGAGTGTGCTATTATTTTCTTCTGACTCTCTGTGTATGACCTTAGCCTGTTCACAATATTGCTTGATTGCGGCCCATCTCAACCCTTAACTTTGATCTTCGACTTCACATCCTTGCAACCTACCTTGACCACTGCTTGTTTTCCGACCATTCTACCTTCCTCCTGTTCTGTACCTAACCATCTGTGGACAGAAAACCCTAGGGGCCACGACCTGGACATAATACTGCTGCAAAGATCATACCTCATTGCAGAGGCTCAGGATGAAGACTTTGTGTGTCTTAGATTTCCCGCCTTGGGGCTTGCTAGTGCCAAGTCCATTGTGGTACCAGTTACCAGTTGCCTCCTCCTTCTCCTCCCACTTGATCTCAGACCTGACCCGGACAGTATGATTGGGCTATGGAGCCACCTCAGGCAGCAGTGAATACTACTCCTGAAGAGATATTGCTCAGTCTGGCAAGATGCATGGAATCCTATGAGGTGCAACAAAGTTGAATGGCCCAAGTCTTGGAATCTATCTCCTCTTGCATACAGTCTCCCCATATCCCGGTGGTTCCAACGACTTCTGTGCTTCCTCCCTCATAACCCATCAACAGAGATCTTCACATTCCACCTCCTCCTCATTTTACTGGCAATCCTGAGACTTGCAGAGGGTTCATAAACGCGTACATGATCCAGTTTGAACTGGATGAGCTAAGGTTGGGTTTATCATCGCACTGTTGAGGGCAATGCCTTAGCTTGAGCATCACCTTTGTGGGAATGTAATGATCCTGTGGTCACAGACTCTACTACCTTTTTTGCTGCTCTACATCGAGTGTTTGATGTTTCCATTTCCTCTGCAGCTTCTACTCATCTGATGTGAATTAAGCAATCACAATTTATCACCATATGCAGTAGAATTCCGTTGCTGAAACTGGGTGGAATAATGAATCCTTAGTGGCTGCATACTGGCAGGGCCTCTTCGAAAAACTAAAGTATGATGTGGTAGCCCAAGACCTTCTGACACAACTTGAAGACTCAATTGCATTAAGTGTCAAGGTGGATAATCGGTTTTAAGAGTGTCAGGTGGAAAGAAGGAAGTTCGGTCCTTGTTCATCCCAGGTGTCTGTTCCTGCAAATCCTAGTTTTTCCTCTACTTCTTCTACTGAAGAACCTATGCAGATCGGCACCACTTGCCTTTCTGAAGATGAATGCCATCATTTTAGAACCTCCAGGCTCTGTTTGTACTGTGGAAGGAAAGGCCACTTTGTAAGGAACTGTCCAGTGAAAGTGGGAAATTCCCGGACCTAGGTATGCATTCTTAACATTGGACCCCACATTATGTTGAGCCATTCCTTTGAATGGCAGAATTGTGAAAAGAAACCATTTCCAGAAAATGTAAGAGAAGAGAGAAAATGGAGAAATTCTACTCTTACGTGTTATTCCTAATCTTACATTGGCAGTTTGGTACTATTAATGTATTTTCTAAATAATCTGCCATTAAGCCCACATACTTCTAGTTTTTGAAATTGATATAATTTCTGTCCGTTTAGTCTGTGACCCTCATTGAATAAGTCTGAATAGTCACGTAGAGCTGTGAATCCGTGTCTATTCTCTACTTCCCCATATTTGCATATTGAGCAAAGTCAGTGAAGTGGTGAATATGTCATCAATTCAGGCAGCTACGTCAGTTTGCCACTGTCTGCCTGTTCGACAAGTGTATTCTCCAGTCAATAAGGACAAGTGAATTTGTGACTATTTTGGTGATGTGACTCAAATTGTAGCGAAGTGAATTCGACATTTGAATTAGGACTTAAGACAATGAGGTTCTGCATGTTTATATTTATTAATATTCACTTCAATATTAGTTAATTTATTTGGAATCAAAAGGTAAAATCTGAAAAGAGTATAGTCATAAAAAAATGAATTAGTACAGTAAGTCATGTAAGACATATTAATATACTTAATTGCTCTTCAAGGGATTTATCGTCATGGTAGGGCTCCTTGAGGAGATTTTACAAACCTTTATAAATTATATCTTTAGGTAAATGATAACATTTGTTTGCATTTGTGTGCATTGTAACAAGAATATTGTCATCTTTTCTGTTTTTGTTCTTTCTTAATTTGGTTAAAAATAAAAAGGCCATCTACTATCTGCAGTTAAAGCTAATTGAAGGTGAGTAAAAATGTTGATGTTAGGAATCCCAGAAATTCTACTTACAGTAGCCTGCATACACAACCTTATTCATAAATAATATTGTATTTTCTCCCTTTTGTCTTTACTTCTGAGCTGTTTGATGTGGTATGGGTCTGATTGCTCTCTGATTAATTCCCAATTCCTTTCTTCCATCATTACCTCGTATTGCCAGCATAGCCACATGGGAATACAGCAGACAGCATTTGTATGTGTGTGCACCTATATGATTGTATGTGTATATGTGCTTGGGTGTTTATGACCCTAGCTTGTTAACTGGTTATAATAAACCTCATGAATGTGTTACCATTTGCTGGATAGCTCTGGTTGGGCTGAGAACCTTCTTCGCACTCAATGACAGAACAGTCTAAATATTCCAGGAACTTCTTATTGTTTCTAGATGAGTGTCTTATACCAAAGATCCTACCTCTAAACAGAATTTAATGGATATTACTTTCCCCAAAAGCTTCTAATTTTGCTGAGGCATCTATAAACATCAAAGATGTGCATATTTGAAATTGTCATTGACCATTTATGTGACTTTGCACAGTTCTGTTATTGTAAGTTCATTGCGGAAACGTTCACCACAACGCACTGCTGAAAACAATAGGGTTTTTATAGGGTCCTAGACTAAGTTAGAGTATAGGTCTATATTTTTCCGTTGTAAAGATTACCTACATAATTGTCATAAAGTGTGATGGACTTCTTTGTTGTTAATAAAGTGGCTCTACACTAGACACTAAGGGCCACATTCCCTAAGCTCCAATTGTGCCTTTGCGAATTCATTTCTGCGAAGTGCATGAAGCGCGTCCACAACAATTTCAGCGGAGCGCCTCATGCACTTCACGGAAATGAATTCACAAAGGCACAACTGGAGCTTTGGGAATGTGGACCTAAGGGGGTTATTGACTAAAGTGTGATTTCGCCTGTTGAAGTGAATTCTCATCACTTTGGGTGGCTACGCCCTGATTCTCTACTCCTTATTCACAAAACAGTGGATTCCCATTGAAAATCTGCTACCGTGACAATATTACCCTAGAATAACCGTGACTGTGACAATATAAACCCATAGTAAAGTCATGACCCTGTCAATATTTCCAGAGTAAAGTTGAGATCCCATCAGTGGCAGTCTACTGTGCAACCGACGTTAGCTGGTGAATTTGCCACATTGCAGAATATGAGGAAGTGGTGAGTTCACTTCTTTATGCGACTATTCTCATTTTAGCCAATAACCCCATAAAACTTATAACTTCTACAAAAATGCAACTATTTTTTATAATGTTAGAGAACTTCACAAAAAGAAAAATACATTTGTTTAAGGTTAATGCATATTCTTTTCTGAAGGTAATATCTTAAATATATACTATGGACTACTATATACTATAACTATATACTATGGACTACTATATACTATAACTATATACTATAACTATAATTAGCTGAGCACAGCTATTTGAATTTGCCACCGCTGACATAATTCATGATGTCAGTGGCTCCTGATTGGCTAATCCAAACCAGGAAGTGCTGGGGAGAGCTAAGTCTCCCCAGCGGCTGCAGGTATTCAGCAGGCAGATGTAGCGAGTGGTGCATGTATGGAAGCACCGCTCGTTACACTTACTATTGAGAATGGAAATCCATATTTCTAAATCGAAAATGCCGTTTTTGATTTATCCATATTGAAAATGTCATTTTCGATTTTAGTAAATGTGTAAAATGAATTTTGTAAATTTGTAAATTTCAAATTTTGTAAATTTCGCCCTAACTGTGTATAAGTGAATACCACATCCCTTTCTATGTCCCTGTCCCTAGTTCATCCTCACAATGTCCCACTAACTGTATATAAGTGTATATTACATACCTTTCTATGTCCCCCTGTCCCTAGTTC
>JAKJJM010094322.1:0-15780 GCA_021901965.1 Pipa carvalhoi
GTGATTTGGTGACCCCCATTCATTAATTATTATTGGGCGACCTCATTCAAACCCTATATTTCCGATGGTCTTAGGCGACCCCTGGCAAATCGTCATTCGACCCCAATGGGGTCCCGACCCACAGGTTGAGAACCACTGTCTTAGTCAATCGGAGATATTTTACCTTGTTTGCTATTATTTGTGTCTTCTCCTGCAGTAGCCTATAAGATGAGTACCATACAGTACCCAGAGAGGTATCGTGGTTGGGCTATTATTTTTTAACATATATGGAAATTCCTCACTTCTCTCATACTTTCAGTAGCTGTTTAAGGCTAGAAGATTCATTTTTATCCTAAACTAATGTATCAGTGCTTCACAGGGTCAATCAGCTTATGTTCAAAGTACATCAGGTTGCATGATTGGCTGATTATATATTGATCAAAGCACTCAGCTTTCTCCTTCTTATACCTGTACACTAAGCTAAACTTAATGGGCTAGTCAGTGGTGTGACTCTTATTGTAGTTTTTGAGCCAATGATATTTGTGGGATTGTGGATATTTTCTCTTTGTATCCTATTCCTGAGATTCAATTTGTAGCACTCTAATACTTGAAGATTATTTTAAAATTCTCACAGCTCAGAAATTATCAGTAGCTTTAGAGTCTTTCAGTGAGCTGACCTTTTAAATGGTAGCATAAGCCTCTTCTTAATTGCTTCATTTGATTGTAAATTGTTTTCCAGATGTCACTTTTCTTGTGTAAATTAATATAGGTAACAAAACAGGTTGTCGGGCATTCTCATTATATTTGCTTACTTTTTTTTACCTTTTCAAAAATTCGGTAAGACCCAAAATGTTCCAGTGTCTTTCAAATGCACAAGGGATTCTGTCAATGTTAATATTTTTGCTTCCAGTTAAGTACAGGCTGGTTTGTGTGATAAGGGGAAGAAGGAACTTGCTCACAGCAAGGCTAGGGAGATTTTAATGATTGAAGTTCTCACTTTAGAACACTTGTAGACGGAACAGTAGAGACTACATCTGAGGTCCCACATCTGAAAGGGAATCTCTTGGGGACCAGGCCTGTTGTGCAGTGATCCGGACCTTGAAGTCTAGTTTTATGTAGCAGATTAACAGATCTTTTTGTTAAGGATATTCTGCAGCAGCTGTTCGTGAGCAAAACCACTGATCACCTCTAACATTTTGTCTCTCCTAGGGGAACAGACTAGTGGGCTTAAGAGCTGTGTCTACTGTAAATGTGTAGTGCATTGGATACCCGATATGGAAAATAATGTCAGCAGTTTTGTTGCTAAGAATCAACTGCATGCAGACAAAACTGCTACCAAATAGTGTATTCTCTTGCTGCTGGAGTAAATGAATGATTGCTTTGTCATGCTGACTTTAAACATGCACACTCAGTGGGAAAAAATAGAAGTAGTTTCCTAACCTCTCCTCTTCCATAAATAGTACATGTCATAATACCCTCTCAGATAAACTCAGTAGTGCCAGAGTTTTCCTAGCACATACAGTGATTAAATAGCCAGTAAAAATGTTTAGTGCACAACATGCCACATTGTACAGAACACAAGTCCCAGGATTTTGTGCATAGCTTATTGTTTGTGAAGCATTTAAGAAACTAATCAACATTAGAGAGAACACGACAGGATTTATTCATATATTTCCCACATTCCTGGTCAAAGGTTTCTTGGCCATTTACTACTATTAAACTAGTCTACAATTCCCATAATCCCGGTTAACCTAATGGAAAGAATAATGGTTCCAATGCGTATCATATTCACATAGTGTCATACAAGATAATACTCTCTGGGTTTCTTACCAAATGGGCAAAGTGGTATCATAACCAATAACTGAACATCAGATATGAATATTTATATGGTTCTTCCCTAAAATCTAGATGGCACAACTTTCTGATTCAAAGAACAAGAACCGTAACCATATCTGGCACTACACAGGGGTTGACACACTTTAAAATCTTATGCTGGGGTCCTCCTGCGGAATTCTGTTTCCAATGCAAGATGTCTTTGTGAGCTTTAGTTTGATACATAGACAAATCCCATACACATAGAGGAAAGAAGGTTTCATCTACTACTTCAGAAGGTTTGTTACTTTATGGTATGGGGTCGGAAAATTTACAAATTCAACTCCCAAAGATTCCTCACACTATAGTGTATCAACGTCTGTTGTGCATTTTCACTAAACAGAATATTGTTGTGAATTTCTGAGCATAGTCAAGGGAATAGTAGCAGTGGTCTATGGTAGCCAATTTGTCATCACATAGATCATAGGAGGCATTGCCAACATAGCTATCTTTTTTGAGATTATCGACAACATACTTTTTCAATTAGCTTTACTTTATTACTTTATTAGGTTTACTTAATTTTTTTCTTGCATCTGTATTTAGAACAATATTGATAAAAGGCTTTATTGCGCCTCTGCCACTGCTGTAACACATTGCTTCTTAGAAGTGAGTTGTGCATGAACAGTGGAGTGGGATTAACACAGACAGATTTTTTCAGTATTTTTGTCAAGCAGTGTTCTAGTGTTATATTGAAAGTATATTACATCAGTAAAGTAGGGCCAGATTCCGAGTAGATTTGTTTAAAAAGGATATACTACAATTTTAATCCTGTAAATTAATTTTGTATCACTTATATTGTATCTTGTGTGGAATGTGGGAGTTGGTTTGGTTTGATCATCTCAGATTAAATACATTTGACTTTAAATAGACCTTTAAAACTTACATGGAAGTTCTGTGTAAGTGTAAAATGGATCAAAATGTTTCAAGTGGCAGTATGAAAAGTATGAGGTGATTTTTTTTGCCCCTTCTAGAATGATGGTATAGAAAATAAACATTGATGCATTAGTTGTTAAAGTGCACCTTTCACCCCTCCTAACTTAACCCTCAAGGTGGAAGTAGGGCACCCTTTGAGCTGATCACTCTATAGAAACCAGCTCAAAACCTACATTTCAAGAGCCCTGTTCTGGCATAAATGTAAGGTCCCTGCTGACTTAGCGCAAAATTTATTAAAACTGAAAATGCCATTTTCGATTGAAATACTTCGAAAATGGCATTTTCGATTTAGGAATTTCAAGTTTTTCATTTGAAATTTCGAATAAACTCAAAATTCTGAATGTTTCTTTTCTTCGATTAAATGTAACGAGTGGCGCTCCCATGCGAGCGCCGCTCGTTACATTAAACTGCTGAATACAGCAGCCGCTGGGGTGACTCATCTCTCCACAGCGCTTCCTGGTTGGCCATAGCCAATCAGGAGCCGCTGACGTCACAGATGACGTCAGCAGCTCCTGATTGGCTAACACACTAGAGTCTGTGGCAGAGGTCTTCATAGAGCTTTATGGGTGTGTGAGTATCTGAAAGAAGTATGGAGGGTGTCTAAACAACAAAATACCTTGTATTGTTGAACAACGTGATGATCAATTTAATAAGAGATTATGCCAAATTTTCTTCTTAAAGATCTTCTTCTTAAAGTTCTTCTTAAAGATCCAGTTATGGCAGAATGAAGTGATATTAGAGTGGGACTGTGACTGGGATGACCATTGTACCCCACTAACAAAGAACTTACAGATGTATTCTTATGCTCAGTATTTGTTGGCAATAATGCCTCTGATGTACTTATGCAGAATCTTTTTACCCACTCCAGTAATATAGTTAAGAAAGTGCATATCAGAAATCAGTATAACTATCCATGGAACTAACAGGTTAATATCAAATACATCTCACTGAAATCACTTGAGAAGTTTGTTCTCATAATGCTCCCTCTGTTTTTTAAAAAAGTCAGAGAGGTCGGACTTTGGCATCAAGTGTTACCTTCAAAGATCTTTAGCTACAGGTTTGGGTCAGCTTCTGACTCAAGAGAGTCAATTAGAAGGAGGAAGATGCTACAAACACCTATCAATGCTGCATTCCCAAGTATTTCATTTTTTATAGAACAGAGGCTACATAGGAATGTAAAATTAGATAATAATGTTGAGCTCCTTTAAGCATAACTCTAAGAAAAACATATTATTTAAGTTGCTGACTCACATAGGTTTGTTTTTTTACAGTTTGTCCTGTCAGCTGATGAACAGAATTGCTTTATCTTTGAATTGGCAGCAACTGTCATTTTTGACATAGACAACGTGCAGCGGTACAAGGAATGAAATGCTTTAATGTTTGAAGTATTAAATGTAATACAGTCCGAAGCACTGATAATAATTCATTGTAAATTTTAACTCCTGATCTAACCAAAAAAATGCTTGGAGGGGTAAATCGGACACTGTAAATGGAGGGGTAGTTTTTATATTTTAAAGGGGAACTACAGCCTCAGGCTGGCTGGAATGCTAAATGCAAGCCAGTCTATGCTTAGATAAATAAGCCTGTTGTGGCAGCCCTAGGGCTTACTATTCAACCTCCTGAATCCAATGTTCCACTGTGAAACAAAGAACTCTGGCACTGCAGTAACCAGCCTTAGTGCAGCTCACATATGAGCAGAGAACAGCTTTGCCTAAGACACAGCAGGGATGCAGTCTTAAGAAATAACAATGTAGTACTTTGTTTTCTTCCAAATTGACGGACTCAGATGACTGAATGATATACCCCAGGAAAGAAAGATTGAGCTTATTTAGCTTTGCATAGGCAAGATGGCATTTAGAAGCCTGAGTGACTCTTTCACAGGGAATTTATCAAAGGGGCAATCATTTACTAAGGTCTAGTAACCTTAGTCATTATTCTAGCACCCTTTCATTGTTAAATGATACCTGCTGATTGGTTTCTATGCGTTGCTATGTGCTACTAGACCTGGGTAAACAATTGTCCTGTGGATGAATTCCCTTGAGAGTGTCCTCTTGCACTCCAGTTCTATGCACCTAAATGCATATGACAAAGAAGTAGTTGGAATGGAATGTAAATATAAAGATGTGTAATAAAGCCTACGTTTGCTAACTGCACTGGAAAGCATTTCAGCCTGTAAATTTCATTTTTTTCAGAAGACTAACTGAAGAGTTAAGGAAATACTTTGTAAATGTGTTTGCTTTCACTGTGCTTCTTAGATAAGCGGCATTTATAATTACTATTTTTATACCTCAGGTGATACTGCAAATTGTTTAAAGTTTTAAGGCAGCCTGTATAAAGCTTTCCATTGATTTTTTTAGAAACGGAAAACAACTTTTTGGTGTAAAAACAATGCATCTAAAAGTGACTCTCGGCCTGGCAATAAAAACTTTTTTTCAAACCTTAAAAATTTAAACCCCTTCAAGTTTGTAGACTATAGGAGAAATTTAAAATAAATTGGTATCTTGAAATGGTAACCAATTAGACATCTGGTTGACTTAAAATCTAATCCAGGACAAGGATTAATTCTTCTTGGTGGCTGAAGTTTGTGGTTTTCATGTTGTGACTGCTTTTCTATGGAGGTCTTTGCAGCACCGTCAGCACCAGAATTACTAATTTGCAAGCCCTGGTCAGTCTGAGTTAACATAAAGCTGTAAAAAGCTCACTGGTTTTTACATGACTGGAGTAAGGCTGGGTTCACACGAGCGTATAATGCGTAGTGTATAAACGCTGCGCATCATACGCTCGTGTAACGCAGCGCTTCTCTGCCCCATATACTTACCTTGTTCTGACCCGTACGCTGGCAAAAATGCGACAGCCAGCGTACGACCGGCGTTCACGCGCGCACGCGTGAAACGCTCGTCTGGCCGGAACAAGGTGAGTATAATAGGGAAGCACGGGGCTGTATCACGAGCGTATGATGCGCAGCGTGAACCCTGCCTAAGAGTTCTCTCTGTTGGTTTTTAGTATACAGATATGGCAGGACTGTAGATGTATTTGTCTACAAGATCTATTATCTTATCTCGAGTTTTCTTAATTTATTGTGTTGGACTGCTGCAAAGTTATTCTTTTCACAGAGTGGTAAGTGACAAATCCAGTAAAGCTATATCTGCACCATCTCTTATTTCTCATATATCTTGTACTCTGCTTTCTGTCTTGTAACTAAGCATATACTTTAATTCCTTGTTTAGGCTTTCACAAACTCAGAAGCAGCTCCAGTCCGTTGCCTATCATGATACCATTTGCACTAATAGCTGACTTCCAGCTGCATGGAAGCCAAGTAGCCCAGCTCTACGTAGTTGCTTCTGACCTGTTTCCTTGCTGCCACACTATCATGGTTGGAGCATGTTGCTAGGCAACACTATTCAGAGTGTGGGCCATAGTTGTTTCTGAATTCTATTTCTTAGCACCAGTTTCAGCCAGAAGAGGGTAGCTTTGTTTCCTACTGCTTTAAAGCCAAAATGCTACTGTGTTTATCTCTAAGATGCAAAATGTTACAGATTAGCTTGGGGCAGTCATGGACCCTTCCACAGCTTTACACTCACCAGTGCTCAAAGAAAAGTCCTTTAGATCAGATCTTCTAACATCAGAGAAACCATGTGAAGAGAATCTGCAGGAAAGAAGAACCTCTTCACTAGCCCAACACTACCTACTGAGTAATTATTCACAAGTGGATATTCGGTTCAGTTGCAGCCCACCTGTTTTTCCTCAGGATGAGGTACAGTGATACCTTCTACCCAGGAGCCTAATTATTTTTTTTCACCAGTTCCTATAATTTGTCCAAATTTTATCCTTGCTCTTATTGCCACAACAATGTCAAAGTCCTTTCCAGCACCCTTCATTGATCTTAACCCAAATTATTTTTTTTCCCCTGAAACAAACTATAATCTTGACTTATTTTCTGCTGTACTGGCCTGGACACATTACTGTAAGGTTTCAGGTCTCCCAGGGATGAATAAAACTAAGTATTTATTTGTTGATGACCCTAATATGACCCATCAAAAGTTGGCATATACAGTATTATTTTAAGGTTGTACTGCCTCTTCCCAGTAGATTTATTTTTATTTTTTAACCACTCCCGAGTCTTAAACACATTCTATTTCATTTTAGTCCTGGAAGGACATATCTAAAAATGTTGGGGTGGACTTGCCCATGTCATCTTATAATGACAATGTTTCAGTTGCCTTAGGCCAGTGGTTCTCAACCTGTGGGTCGCGACTCCATCAGGGGTCGAATGATGATTTGGCATGGGTCGCCCAAGACCACTGGAAGTATAGGGTTTGAATGGGGTCAACCAGTAATAATGAATGGGGGTCACCAAATCACAGGGAATTGTACTAAAGGGTCGCGGCAATAAAAAGGTTGAGAACCACTGCCTTAGGCTGTTTTCACAAGATTTCACTTTTCACCACTCTCTGTACAGCCTTGCTTTTGGCTAGCTCCTAGCTTGGGATGCCAATTTGTGGAGCACATCAAACAGTAACAGTTGCACAGTCTGATCAAAGCAATGCTTTAGGCCCCATGGGAAGTTTTCACCTGTTTTGTGATTTTTCCCCAAAGTAATTCAATGCGTGTAGGAACATGTTGTTTTAGAATTTGTGTATTTATCCACCTTAGCAGCCTTACTACTATAAGAGACATCAACATAGTTTAATATGTGTATGTCCATTGACACAGTTCAATCACTGATTACAAGTATAGCCCACATACATTCTTATCTTCAAACATGATCAATAAAGGCATCACATAAGGCAACACATATCATGCAGCTTTTTCTCTGTGGTGCTTTACACCTTCTGCACAGTTGCAGATAAATCAGTGACTCAGTACTCAGTGACCACATGTAATTTTCAAGCCCTACCTTGTTCTTAAGAGCACCACAAATACAAAATAGCTGGCCAGATGTAGCAATGTCATCATCAAAGGATGGGGATTGGGAGAATTGTGCACAAGTTCTTCGTAAAAGTTCCTTTAAGGACAGATTTGGAGCAAAATCTTTAGTTCCTGTTTGTGTTTTCTCCATTAATTATTGATTTATTCTAATCAACATAATAAAATTGGAATTTATAATCTATGTACGTTATTATGAGTAATTGAATTTCAAGGCAATTTTGTGGTTTTGTGGCTGAGAACCCCTACTTTCCCCTTCTCTCCCTGTATCTCCATATTAGTACTGCTGTGTTCAGGTCACCAACACCACCTGCATTTACTTTACTTTAAATTTCTGTTAATAGTGACAGTAGCCATGTGTAAATATACCTTTTTCCCCTCCCCTTTCTTCAAGATATTGTGATGTGTTTGCACATAGATGCTAGGTTTACCTCTTTTGTAGGAGACAAAGTGTGGTATGAGCAATAGTAATAATATAAAAACTCCTATATTCAGCATTTGCTTTTCTTTCAGGTGTATTAGCACCAAAACTGATTGTCCAAAAAGTTCAACATTCACAATACATAATCCACTGGACCAAATGTACATTGAGAGCATCATAGTGTACATCCACTTTAGTGAGTCTCTTTAATCATTTTTGAGAATAAACACATTTTGTGATGAAAACGTTGTTTTAAAAAGACAATAAATAAAGATTCACTTAGGCATTTTTTCACTTTCTAGTAAACACAGCTCCTGATTTCTCAAATGATAGCATATTTTACTCATGCCTGAGGAACATGACGATCTTCATTTAAATTCCTTTTAATGAGGGTCTATTGGGTTGGAATAAAGATCTGAAAAAAGAGTGCTTTCTAGTTTTATGCATTTAAATAAGTGCACTTGCAGCTTTAGAGAGACTCAGATAGGCAGAGCTCAGTCATCAAAAAGGAAGAGACTGGAAAACAAGGCAAAATGAAGGTCATGAAATTGAAGCATACAATGTATTTTATTCAGGTAAATGTAATCTAGTAGGAATTGGATGGCTGTTTTTGAAGAAACGAGAATCTGACAGTCCATTAGCTTATCCTCTTGTTATCTACATGCTTCTACATACACATAAAATGTTGTCCATGTATCTTCTTTACATGGATGTTTATGTTGCATGCCATTAACAAATCAGTAGCCTGTAGAACAGACATTGTGTTTGCCCAGTATTCTACAATATGTTGCATTTATTTTAAGCACCCATGATGGTATTGCATGAATTAAATCTGGAACTGAACGCCTGTCTGTCATTGCCAGATAACAGTAAAATTTAGATGTTAGGTGAAGCTGCCATGCCAATATCAAATGTATTATGTTTTCCTTCTTCTCTGTGTAGTCTCGTCAGACACCTGAAGGCGAGTTTCTCCCTCTTGATCAACTTGAATTGGATGTAGGCTTCAGTACAGGGGCAGATCAGCTTTTTCTGGTTTCTCCGCTTACAATCTGCCATGTGATTGATTCGAAGAGTCCCTTCTATGACCTCTCACAGAGATCCATTCACACAGAACAGTTTGAAATAGTTGTCATCCTCGAGGGTATTGTAGAGACTACAGGTAAGTGAGCTTGTGTCTAGAACTCCTTATTATTAATGAAAATGTATTTATTAAAAAAAAACTAAATTTAATTCCAGTGAACATAACGGAGTTTGTTGGCAAATACAAATATGAACTAGTCTGTGCGAAGAGTGACAATTCAAATAACGTGTTTGTTATGGTGGAGATTTATTTGAAGAGGATTAAATGGACAGTGACTGGGGAATAGGGGTGTGGTTGTTTTGACAGAAGTTGCCTAGAAATGAGCAAAGGTTATAACAATATAGAGTCTTGATAGCTGCTACAACATTTGTGTGTATGAGGTGGACCTAACTGTCCTTGCTTGGTATATTAGTTATGTTAGGTTATAACATCCTTATATTACACACTCTGGGCGAAAGTTATTAAGAGCGCAAAGACTCGATTGAGTCTTTGCGGTCTTAATCGCGCGAGAATTCTCGGCCGAGAATACTCGCGACAGCACTTGGCGTGGATCTCGATTGCGCTCCTCCGCAATCGAGATCTTTCGCCCAAAAGTAGCCATAAGACTTATGGCTAAAACGTTTGGGCGAAAGATCTCAATTGTGGAGGAGCGCAATCGAGATCTCGCCCAATGCCATTGCGAGAATTCTCGCGCGATTAAGACCGCGAAGACTCAATCGAGTCTTTGCGCTCTTAATAACTTTCGCCCTCTGTGCACAAAGGGATGATAAAAGTAACATCATTTATCTAGTTGGACTTTATTTCCTTAATAAGAGACTGTATTTGTATGGATAATGAGTGACAGCAGTGATTAATGAGAACCTTTCCATAAATATTTTTTAGGGCATGATGGAAGGATCCCCACCTCTTCTAATTACACGGTCAAGCTTTTCATTTCACTATGAGGTTTATTAATACATCTGATGCACATCTTGCAGGAGGCACACCATTAATTTTAATACAGCAAAGGGTGTGCCGTGCCAGATGTTTCAGTAATGTCTTCTCTGTATACATAAACATATGAAAAGTATATATTTATTAAGATACCTTACTGGTTTTGCTTGTAGGTACTCTCCTGTTCTTTGTAATTGTGAGTACTTTGCTATTGGGGTGTTTCTATCTATTTATTTAAATTTTCAGCCTTAATGATTTTTCTGATAGTGTCATTGTATCTTCACTCTGGGGGGTAGGGCACTAGTCTTGGCAGTCGCTACTCTTTCCTTGACTTGGTTACATATCTCACAGCTCCAACACAAATCCAATTTCAAACAGCTCCTGCAACAATCCTGCTGTAATAAACAATGGCTAATTACTTTGATAGAGCAGAGCTTGAGTGATTTAGATGTTTTTTTGGATTCGCCTGTATTTTGTTTTTGCCATCTGTTCAGAAATAACTCACGGAATGACTGTGTGGTAACAGAATGTGAAGAAACCAAGTCAAATATCTACATCAAACACCTTTTAAAACAATCAGTTATGGATTAAAGTCTAATAACATTTAAGCTTTTTGGGCATTTGCGGCTTTGGATGTTGTTCATAGGTATTGCTAGACCTACAAAAACAGGATGCTTGCCTCGGTCTTTTGCATTTAGCCTCTCTTTGAGACCAGAGACCAGAGGCGCCATAGATTTTAGAAGACTGGAAAGGTTGTTGTTTATAGATAGTTCTTCCTTGGTGCCAAGATCCAATAGGAACTCAGCATGTCATATAGTTAAAGGACCAGTAACACCAAACAAATAAAAATATATAAAAATGTAAAAAATATTTTTAAAGCTATATAGTTAATATCTTATTTTAAAGATACAATTTAGAATATATAGTAACTGTAAATGCAAGTGAGGCTTTTTTTTTTGGTGTTAGTGTCCCTTTAATTTAGGGAGAACAATAATGTATTTGAAGCATTGTGGAGAATAATAAATCACGTAAATAATATTCAACACACATTTTAAACATTATTACAAACAGTAAAACTTTACAGGTAATTGGAAATATAAAAGCAAAGGCAATACAATTATATTACATCATATTGTGTCAGCTTTAGCATTTCTTGTAAGTTTGAGCTTATACATAAGGTGGTGAAAGGCTGTTTGTGGACGGTGCAAGAACTATAAACCAGGGGGTTGAACATTTTACCTGCTGCACTGTTCATCATCTAAATTATCAGATATTATTTCCTTGGTAAAATATAAAAAATATATATTTTTTGTGGTTACAACTAGTAACTGATTGCATACAATAATGTGTGCACAGTAATTTCAGCAAATGTTCTGCAAAAGATCCCTTGCAGTACATGTGTTATGTTTGACTATTTCCTATTACTTAAGGTAAAATGTTGAATCTCCAAGTTAATTTTATTCAGGTATTGTTGTAACTAGCATTCTGTAGATATAGCTGTTCAGATGTAATCCTAGCTTAACATTGTTTTATTTTGGAGAATATCCATATTCGTATAAATTCACATTCCCTTACTCCCATTTCTTATTAAGTCTGTGGAATCATAGGCACCTGCTTTTACACTTCTAATTACTAAGCGATAGATCAATCCTATTGTGACTCTCCATATCTATACTATTAATAACATTTCTAGTTCCAATTCTGCATGCGGTAAAATTCATTAAGGAATCATATATGTGTTTGTTGTTCTTAGTTTAGAAGAATTACATGGAATCAACATAGTAATCAGAGATGATACAAATTGTTCTGCAATGTTCTGAGTTCACATAAACTAGTATGATGGTTTAGGATTATAAAATGAACCTTGAAAAAGGTTGTTAGTCCTTTGTCCCAATGACACAGTTACAATGTTAAGTGACAATTTATGAACAAAATGTCTACTTGTAAGGCCAATTGAAAAAAGCCAAGCTTCCAGTTGCAAAGTTAAGTGACCAGCAACAACCTAGTTTAAAGTCAAGTGTCCAGCTAAAAAGACAAGTGAAGAAGACCAACTTACTTAAAAGCCAGACAAAACGTCTAGTTGTAGGGCCAAGTTACAAAGCTAAGAGACCAGAAAAAAATCTAGTGAAAAGAAAAACACTTTCTCCATTAGTCTATCTCATACAGCAGATTGTTCACTTCATATCAGTTTTGTTTCTTCTGATTTATCATTTGTACGGTAAGAAAGGCAGAAAGAGGGAACCAGCTATTCTTGTGAATACATTGCCAGTGGTTAAGAAAAAGCTAAAACAAACTGACTTTATATAATCACCTATTGCTTCCAAACACGGGACATAAAAATAAAATAGAAACATTGCCATTTTAGTGAAACCGTTTCTATGAAGTAAAGTTTTCAAAAGTTCAACATCCTTGACCAAGACTATTCATGGAAGTTACAAAGAGCAGAGCAATCTAAAAATCATTCATGTTGGTATTTTTTTGGTATTGTTTTTGTTAAAACAAATTTAATGTTGTGTGCTTTTTTTTTGGTTATTTTCTAAGATCAATAAATGATACTCACTGGGTAAGTATTGAGGTCCTAATTAGAGTGCATTGGGGAAACCTAGGAACATAGAATTTGACCTTAAAAGCACTGATAAATATTCACATAAATGAATTAGTCAGTTTGAATTGTGCCAGGGTATTTAATTCTTGCATATTGATTGCTTTAAGCATTTGGACAAGGTTAACAAAAATTATTTTACTGAAGCTGTCCATAGGCACCCCAGCATAATGAAATGTCATGCTTCCATATATTTCTTCTCATAGAAGACAAGTGGTTCCCTGGTCAACTCTGCATTCCATATGGGACTCATCCATTCTAAATTGCATATTTCTTAACAGAGACTAGCTTTATAGGAGTTGTTCACCTTACAATTAATGTTCTCTGTGTTGTAGACATTTTAAGGCAATATGCAAATGCTTCTTGTATTATTACTTCTGGCTTTTAAATTATTTGTATTGATTTTGCTTCACATTTTTGGAACCTTGAAACCCTGAAAACCAAAAAAATCAAATTTGTACAGGTCAAGTAATATAACTCTTCCAGTTTCTACATAACTAGAAATAGTAGCTGGTTTCTAGGTTACCTTACATTAGCAACCAGAAGAACGCTTAAATGTACTGTATACATGAACCATTTTAAATAAGTCCAATTATAAATTCACCTAGAATACCATTATATGCAATATTATTAAAATTAATTCCAAGGCTTATATATAACCCCTTTAATATTACTTAGCATGCCTTAATGAAAGTTTCTTTTACATAGATTTAGTGCGCTTTTATATCATATTTCTAATAAACATTTTAAAGTTCTAAGACACCTTGCAAAAAGTTTTTCATGATTTTGATTTCTGTATTACTTTTTCTTTTTTTGTTTGCAAAGGTTCAATTATTCTGTAGCTTGATTTTTTTAACTATAATTATTTTTCAGTACTCACATTTCTGTTCAGGACATATACTACACTTCCTGTGCCTAAAATGGCTGCCTGGTTTCTATATTAATTGACAGTAAGTTAAGTAATTATAGACCACAAAAAAGGAAAAAAAACGAGAGCCAACTGAAAATTGTCTTAGAAACTTAACAACGTTTGGTGTGAACATCTTCTTTCATGTTGTATTGATCTAGTGATTGCTCAATTTGTCATATCTTACTGATCTAAATAAAGATGCTTCTAAAATAAGCATTTCACCATTTTCATGGAGATTTGGCCACTATTTAATTGTTACCTGTTGGTGGTATGCACTTTGTTGGTCTGTAAATGTTCCATTTTCTCTTATTTCTTTTTCTGTGTGAATAAAATTCACACAGAATGCATAGTAACAAAGTTAAGAGAATAATACAAATTATTTACATGCATAGTTTATGGTCTCTTTTAGAAAAGGTCATAGTCCCCTGCAAATTGTTTCAATCTGCCTTAACCATTAAGTTTTACCCATAAGCCTTGCCTAGTGTTCCACATGAGATATATCCCCTAATAGAGATTCTGGTGATGGTGTTAGAGCCCTTTTGCAGAGGGTTTATAAATCCCATCCCAGCTTGGCTTAGATTCAACTGAAGGAGGAATGCTTTTTTGGTGCACCGTGTTGCAAAATACCAAATTCAAACACCTTAAAGAATATAACAGAGAGTTAGCACCCTAAATAGCTGTTATATAGGTTAACTTTGAGTATAACAAAGACAAGGTGAGCTATATGTATATCTATAATGGAAGAGTGAGGTTAAACAATGTAGAATGGACAGTCTTAATTTACATGAGTCATAGAGGTGGTAGTGCCCCAAGCCTGGCTTCAGTAAGCATTCTCTATGTGGGATTCCAATCATTACTGTAGGCAAAATGAAATGTATGGTAAAAAACAATAAACTTATAGTATGTTTTCAAAATAATGCAAATTCGTAGCAACTTGCATTCTTATGGTACACCACTGACTCCATCCTGAAAGTGGGTACCATATCCTGTTGTGGAAACTAGTCTTGAAAAAAGAAAATGTTAGAGGCACTGATGAGATACCTCTGAAAACTGTGAATAGTTACTTCCCTCAGTAGGGAAAGATTCTATTAAGATTATCTTTACTCTTAAAAAGTATATTATGTGTTCAGAGCACACACATAAACTGTATACAGTTGTTTTGAAGAGCTGTATATAGCTCCCAAGGTTTGCAGTTGCACAGCTCTTTAAGATATTAAATTAAGGAAAAAGCCTGTGTATGTCAAAGCTCTAAAAGTGTATGTAAAGCTGTGAAATAAATGTAAGCTTTTTCAATAAAAATATGTTTGGAACATCTAAGCATAAAAATAGCTTTATTAGGTTTTCATAAAACATTTACACCTCTAGCACCAGAGGGCATAATATTACATTCTTATTTAGATGAAAAGTGTAAGCTGCACTAAATGTTGTAGCTAGATTTCAGGATATGGTCATTGTAATAATAAAAAAGGAATTAAATTAAACACATTACATTTTTTTCTTGACTATTTGGAGATAGGGTTCTCAATCCTGTCAGGGAGAAAACTAATCTATAGTTCAACTCAAAATTAACTCTTCTGTCAAAGTGTTATTTTTCTTGGAGAAAATGCAAAATCTAATGATTACAATGTGATTTTATTCCAGTTGTTGGATGTCTTTAATGGTTGACATCAGCAGCTTGAACAACGATTGACATTGTTACCAGTCAATCTGAACTCTTTAAAGTTAGGTGAGAAGTTTAAGCTGGCTAGTAACAATGTACTAGAACTCACTGAGGAATGTATAAATATTGGCAGTCACTTACTGAGTACAAGTAACTCATAGCAATCAATCAGCAGGTAAAATTAATTGGCATAATGAAATTAAAATCAACGTCAACCTGTGTTTGCTATAAGTTTTACTCCAAGAATTGTAAGTATAACAAGGGGCATGAAGTTGTAAAGTATAACAAGGGGGCAACAAGAAGTTGTCATGGTTGATTCCATTAAAGAGTTCAAAAGGTTTGAATGCTTTCGTTCAGTGTAAGAACATTACAAGTTATGGGTACTAGATAACTGGAGGTGGGATCTTGATCCAGGGAATTATTCTGATTCTTCAGTGTAAGAACATTACAAGTTATGGTACTG
>JAKJJM010094408.1:0-12314 GCA_021901965.1 Pipa carvalhoi
TGTAGAAGAGTTGGAGGGGTTAATACAGTGTCTGGTAAAGTTAGTGGTTTATATATTTCTTCTTGGCCAGCCACAGAATCCACCATACAATCTTCTACTTTCAATTCTTTGTCAGGAATTATATCTTCTTTAAATTGTGAAATCTCCCCAGAATCATATTTATCATCAGTTTTCTCTAGTTTAGTAAACATGGGTATTTTGTATGTTGGGAGCTGTATACCCCAACCTCTTGAGGTCTCTTCTTTTTCTACTTTGCTGATAGCTTCAGTTACAGTTTTTAACTCTAATCCTTTTACCTCCATCTCTGCGTCATCTTTATATAGGTAGATATCTTGAGATGTGTCCATTTCATCTGTTTGATCAGATTGATCAGATTGGGTATATGATGCCATTTTAAATACTGGTAGTTGATTTTTTAAGTTTCCTGACTCTATTTCCTCATTACCAGTTGTTGAAATTGGAGTTTGCTTTGTTTTAATCACTGGAGTCACTTCTGTTATTTCTACACTTTCTTTTATGAAAATGTCTGGTGTACTTATATCAGTCTTCTGAAATGTAATATCTGTCATTGCCTTTTTAGGTGTTGGAGTGATTGAATCTTGGATGTCATCAATATCATTTTCTGCTTTCATTTCAGAAGGAGATAATGTATATGGATTTGAAGAAATTATGTCCTCTTCCTGGTCTTTGATAGATGTAACAATTTTCTCTACTTTCAAAATCTTTTTCCTCTGCTTTTTCACTTTCCCTTTTATCCCCAAATGTTCTTCTAAATGAGATTGGTCCTGACTGCTAATGGTCTCAGTTTTCATTTCTTTTTGCTTATCCATTGCAACTTTACCTGCTTTCTCTGCTTTTTCAGTTATTGTTTTCTGTTGTTTTGAAAATTGATCTAACTTGGAAATTGCCTCTACTCTTTCTAGAATACTGGTAGGAGGCAACATAGTACCTGTTAATGTCACTGGCTTAGACATTTCATCTAGGATAGTTACAGAATCCATCAAAGTATCTGCCATTTTCAATTGTTTCTCAGTCACTATGTTTTCATTAGGTTGTGAAATGTCCCCAGAATCAGTTTTACCCCCTGTTGGAGTGACAGTATCTTTGAGATCATTAATAGCAATTTCAGTTTTCATTTCAGTGGAAGATAAGGTTTCTGGCTTATTAAAAGGTATGTCTACTTCTTGGATTTTTATAGATGTAAGAATTTTCTCTACTTCTGTAACCCTTTTCCTTTGCTTTTTACCTTTCCCTTTTATTTCCCATCGTTCGGCTATTGGAGATTGATTATTAAAGCTAATAATTTTTATTTCTGTTTCTGTTTGCTCATCACTTGCTGCTTTGTCTGCCTCCACTCCCTGATCAGTTAGTTTTTGAGGATCTTCACCATTTTCCTTTAAGGTGGTAATTTTCTTTTCTTTTTCTGATATACTGATATGGGGTAATATAGTATCTGGTATCAATTTGCTCCATCCTGATATTGCTTTTTGTTCCATTCTGTTTTTTTCAGTCCTATACTTTAAATTAGTATTTTCTAGATCCATCTCAGTATTTTTATTATACCGCAGACTGTCTTCTGAGAGTTTTATTGGATTGTTTTGATTAGATTTATTAAGGAGTTGCATGGGAGAAGTAGTATCAGGTTTTGTTTGTAGATCTATATTGATAATACAAGGTTTTGGAAGGTCTGAAATCTCTTCTGAAGATGATAAGACTTTTTTTTGATCTTTAGATAAAGACATATTTCTTTCTTTATTGTTTTTAAAAGCACCCATTTCATTTATCAAAGTTTTGCCATTTTTTAAACTTTCAAACTGCTCTACAGATGATTTTTGCATTTCCGTGTCATTGTCTGTTTGATTTTTCTCACCTGTTGCCATGTTTCTAGGGATCGTCATACTAAACATATCTAACTTAAAAGATGGGAATAGAATATTGTTTGTTTGAAAAGGAATGCTAGTTTGTTGAGAAGATGTTTGAAATGATGGTGATCTCTCATGTTTTTCTGTTTCTTCAGTCAATTGTTCATGAATAAATATATCCGTGTCTAGGAGACATGCTTCGTTTGACATGTCTATTAAATCACTTTTAAATGTTTTATTTTTTTCTTTCTTTCCAAAAGCTGGCAATTTAAATGAAGGAAATTTAAAAGTGCTCTCGTGTGTTGAATGTTTGCTTCTCTCTGGTAAGTCAAATAGTTTAGCTTTGTATATTTCTTCACCAGCTCCCCTAACATCATGAGTTGTTGACTTTTCTTCATTAACATATTCATTGGAATCTTTTTCCAGTGCAAGATTTCCTGTTATGAACAAATCATTGTTAGTTGTTTTCAGGTCAGTTGTTGTACCCTCATTAATGGAAGACATTGTTTCACCCACTCTGGGTAATTTCATTTGAGAGAAATCAGTTTTTTCATCTTGATAAATAGCTAAGGAATCTCTAATTTTTGTTGAGATTCCACTCATTCCTGTATCAAGACTTGTCAGTTTGTTTGATTCATTTAATGAAGGCATTTTATTGTCATTCTCATTGTGAGATAAAGATTTAGTAAACTGCTTTTTCAGTTTTATATCTGAATTAAATGGACTACATATTTCTACTTTGGGCATCCTTGATTTTTGTGGGTATTTATTGATATCTCTAGTTTCTGTAGTTGTTTTATCATCATTTAAATAATTGCTTTGAGATATATTCTGGAAATCATCTTGCTTTAGTAAAGCAATAGTATCTTCATTTGTATTGACAGGTAATTCTGCTTTATCAATAACCATTTGATTGAGTAATTTATCTTCTTTCATTTTGTCCTTTTTCCCTTTTTTCTTTTTAATCCTTAAAACCTGAAATCCTTTTTTCCCCTTATGAACCTCAATACTAGTTTCATTCTCTGGTATCTTCACTGTAACCTCATGAGTTTTAGTGCTTTTTTCTTTAAGACTATGGTCGGAAGCAGCCTTTCTTCCTAAACCAAATAGAGGTATTTCCTTTTCTTCCAAGTTAATATTTATATTTTGAAAGCTGGGAAACATAATCTTGTTTAAATCCATTTGAACACTGGCTTCTGTTGAAGGAATGTCAAGTTCTTTTTTGTTTTGAGTGAAGAATTCAGGGTAATTAGTTTCTTCTTGGTCCTCTAAATCATCTTTATTGTTTTCTAAACATTTTTGTTGAATTTCATTGTCAATGATGTCATCAGTATTTTGATTATTTACAGTTTTATATACATTGTATTGACCTTTATATGCTTTGATTTTTGGGAGTGATATGCCCACTATTGGTATTTTTAGTTTAGGTGTTTTAGCAATACTTTCTATTTTCTTTTTTTCAGCATCACAAATGCTTTTATTTATTTTTTCTGACTTTGTGTTGCGTTTATGTGATTCATTGAATATTTCTTTGTTAATAGCTATCTTAAGATCCTCACATACCGACGTATTTGTTGATGTCAGATCTATATCTAGCTCTGATCCACAAATCGATTCTAATGTATCAGTAGCCAAAGGTAAGTTACTATCATCTGACCTATTTTCAGCATAACCCATTGTCTTATGTATAATTCCCTTATTTACATGTACAGAGACATCAAACATTTCATTTTTGTCATCTAAAATATATCTAGTAGTTTTATCTTCTACAGCAACTGGTAATGTATTATCTGGTACACATTCTTTTAGTGTATGCTTATGCATTTTATTAATCTTGATACTGCTACTTGTAGATTCATCTGTGTCTATAGGCATCCATGATGATATTGGAGCATCACTATTTTCTGTTTGTTTGATTATATTTTCTAGATTTACAGTATTAGGTTGGTCATCATTTTCAGCCTTAAAAGATTTTCTTTGTAGTTTTGGTAACTTTGGCATTTTTATAATTGGCATGTGCAACTTCCAACCTGATAAAATTTGTTGGTCTGGGGGCTTTCTTTCAATAGTTTGCTCTACATCAGAAATATCCAAATCTGCATGTTGTAAAATTCCAGTTGTTGGCAGTTCAGAAACTATTTCTTTCAATTTCAACTCAGAGTCTTTTGGTTTAGGAATAGCATCTCTTTGGAACTCACTAACACCCTGCCTGCTATTTATTTCATTTGAAAGGGAAGGCAATTGGTGTGATTGACCTATTTCAACAACATTCAAAACATTTTTAAGCAATGTAACAGTACTTACTTTATCTTTTTCAGGAACCTTATTTTCTGTTGCGTAAATACCTGTAATATTTTGATTGTCCAAATCTAAATTAGAACTGTTGAATACAAGTTTGTTCCCTTGATCTTCTTGGAAAGGTTCTTGTTTCACATCTTTGTCTAACGACAAAGCTTTTTCAGTCAAATGGATTATTTTCTCTTTTGTTTTTGGCCTTGCTTTCTCTATGGTTGGACGTATAATATTATCTGATGCTTGAATCCAACTTTGCCCTTGTATCTCAGTCTGTTGTTCTAACTCTGTAGTTCTTATATCTCTAGTAGATATTTGGGGTGTGTGCATGGTCATTTCACGTGTGCTATGCTCTTGATTTTGTAAAACTGTTGTTTGATGTGGTCTTTGGATCGGTGATACTTTGCAGGGTGATGGCAGAGTTTTCTCTTTTACTATTATAACCTCAGGAAATGTTTCTTTGCACTCTCCTTTTTGTAACACCTTATACTCTGAAGAATTTAGCGATAGGTCCTTTTTGAACTGAGTTTCTGGAATATAGCGGTGATCTGCTTGAACATTCATACTGCTGTCTAAACTTCTTTTTACTTTCAGTCTTTGTTGTGTTTCAGAAGACTTTTCCTTTTTCATATCTGATGTCTTCTCACTACTTCTTGTCTCTCTACTGTGAACTATCATTTTGGGGAAGACTTGTTGATCCTGTGTCATACAGGTATCCTTTTCATCACACCGAACCTCATCCATCCTTAATGAGGTATCTTGGATTTCTTCATCATTTGTTTCTGATGTACTTCGAGACCTTCTATGTCCAAGAAATCTAGTATTTGTTATTGACTGAAATTTAGGCCAAGATAGTCTGTCTTTTTTTGAGCTCTTTTTTTTATGCTCTCGTTTTCGTACCACTTGATCTTTGGCTGTTGTTTCTGAACTGGTAACTGGATCACCTCGATCCTGCAATGATAAACATATTATGCATTACAATTCTGTCTAGAATCATATAAAGAAAAAAAGTACAAAAGTAATATAACATACAAAGTAAATCAAATTTAATTAATACACTTAATGCAGGAAGGAAATTGTTCACTTTGGTGCCAGATGTTTAAAAAATGTTGCTAATTTACACTAGAATAATGTCACTCAGTTTGCTTTATTTAGAATTTAAGTGTAGTGTGTATTATACTTTTTTTATCCTTTATGCAGAGGTTTCTAAGGCACCATTTGCAAAAATTCAAGGCAATGGCAACATAAATATTCTAATTTGGAAGCCTAAACCAGTTTTTTTTTGTTAGCAATATTATATGTTCATCCCAGGCCCTGTTACCTTTATTTCCTTTGCACAAGAAAGAAATAAAGAAAGAAATAATAATTGACAGGAATTTCTTGATAATGCCTTGCTAAATAATTTTCATTATGCAAAAAAAACCTTACTTTGTCAATCACTTTAAAATTGATCTCTTCAGTACATGCACATCTTTGTGAATGTAAGAGCTGACCCTCTCTTACTTACTAATGAAGAATGCAGACCCAAACAATATAACTAAAAAAGCCTGTTCCAAGATTCACCAATGTATATGTGAATTAAAATTTGAGACCTTATTCACAATATAGACTTTCATGTACTTTGTCCAGATTTAACATAAAGCTATATTAGTACTTTTTAGTCAGAAATTTTTTTTTGTTTCTTTGTATGATGAGCATGTTATGTTATACTTATAAAACAGACTTTATTTTGAAATCTGCCTCACCTAATCATGTTTTGCTATTTGCGTCATGTGAGCAAGATTCCATATTAAACTCTGCTCCTTTTGTAGTATAAGCCTCAGATGATAAAGTAGAAGTTGTAGCATGTTTAATCTTGGTCTGTACATTTAAGTCTGACCATTTTATGAAAACCATCTTTTCTCAACCAAATAATGGGACTGACTGACTTGGATATGAACGGCAGAAATTTCAGTAGTGTTTGTTAATGAGAACTTAAACTGAAGTCTTCTTTCTGGAATGAATAAAACTTTAATTTTGAATAAGACCTTCTGAATTGTCATGCAGTTATTTTTGGGTATCTAGAGGGGATGGACAGTGATGTGTCATGGAAATACATGCTTCCAAGTAGAAGCATGTAAGCCTGCATTTACTCTAACATTCTCAGTGGACTAATCTGACTATAGTTCTCCTTTAATAGAACAGGCAGTTTTGTAAAAGTCAGACTTTGCAAAGTGTGAAAATGAATTCTGTATTGTTACTCCAAATGGAACAGTTGTACTTTTGCATGTAATAATAGAGAGACACATTTGTAAATGTGACTGTGTCATTTATTGGCCTATTTCTATTGATGGCCTCTACCTGTATCTTTTTTTCTTTCTTGGCTTGTATGATACAGTGCATTTTCTCTGTCTCTTCTTTGTCAAGCTTGCGTTTCAAGTGAAACTGTACTTTGTATGACTCAGAATGCTGCAATATCTTAAGCGCATCCTCATAGGTGATATTATCAAAATAAATTGTAGCACTCAGAAGCTGATCACCTGCAAAACAGCGAGAGGAAGTAAAATCAATAGGATTTTATTTTTATGTCCAATTACGTCATACACTACAGTCCTAGTC
This sequence comes from Pipa carvalhoi, assembly GCA_021901965.1. NCBI lineage: Eukaryota > Metazoa > Chordata > Amphibia > Anura > Pipidae > Pipa > Pipa carvalhoi. The sequence continues at coordinate 6,753 of JAKJJM010094408.1, forward strand.
CATATCAGTAAATGTTCATATAAACAGTAGAACTAAATTATTGATTTAGTCTGGGCAAGGAAGTATCATTATTATATTAAGTATTATATCTCACTGACAACATTTCTATTAGTCACCATAACGATAATGTGATGAAACGTATGAGATTTGACATTGAAGATGTTTTGTTTCTGTGGGGGAACCAATCCCCATCAGCATCACCAGTTTCTATTTGCACTTTCCCAGTAAAAGCTGTATAAATATGCCCCTGGAAGAATTTTAAAAAGTAGGAATTCAGAAGGCCATAACATATGAAATGCCGTGTGCAGCCTTAGTCTTTTTTAAGCTTAATTTTCTTTTAATTAACAGTGATGTGCAGTTGACAATTTCTTTCTTTCTGGCCCACTCTTTAGTATGGCTATAAAACTAATTCCTGGCCCTTGTGTCGCTATTCTAGCAGTCACAAAATAGGCTGAATGTGGAGTTAGATTTTTACTATTTAGTTTAATTGCATTTTATACAGATCCTATGTAAACTTCACTTCATCACTCAAGTTACTGCTTGCTTGGCAGGGTAACTAAGTCATGTAGTGTGTAGGCTCAGTGCTTAGTACTGATATTGATGCCTTGCAATACGGTACTGGATTTGATTCCACCCTGGACATTATATACACAGAGTTTTTATGTTCTCCCCATACTTGTCTTGGTTTCTTCTGGATATTCCTGTTTCCTTCCACAGTCCAAAACATATTAGGTTAATTAGTGCGCAACTAAACTGATCCCAATCTGTGTATATCTGTATCTGTATGTATAGGGAAATTAAACTGTAACTCAGGGACTGCAGTGAATGGTTGATCTCTGTAAAAGCTGTATAATATGTCAGTGCTTTATAAATTAGCACAACAAAAAAACTAAATGTAAAATGTTATATTTTTCCAGTTTAAGATAGGTGTAAATGAATCAATTTGAAACTGAGGTAGAATTGGAAAGAAAGACCTCTGTAAGGATAACACACTAATGTTGGGCGGGAGTAAGGGTCCCTTAGAAATTTAGCAGACAAATTAGGCACCTTCGTGTCCCTACAAACAAAGTTTGATGCACGCTAAGTTTCCGGACAACTAGAGTACCTACGCAAATTTTGTTTAAATGCTCCCTTTACATTACTTAATGTATGTAAAGGAAATGGTGGGATCTAGTGGGGGCAAATGTATAACCTCAGTTAACAAGGAGATCCTGTTAATTTTTAGGGGAAAAGTTATTTTAGACATGCCTACATCTTCTTGTGAAAGCTTTTATAAAATAATTTATTTCAACCTGTGCTGTTTTTAATGCATTTATGGCTTCTTAGTGCTAGGATTTGGTAAAGAGGACTTTCAGCTGCTGAAGCTAAAGATTGCTTCTGTGAAAATATGTATTGTGGTTGGAGATAGTCAGTCAGGAACAATATTGCAGTTACAGTAGAGAGAAGTAGTACTTTATAACATAAATGACATTACATTAATGGTTTGTATAGCTACCATTTCAATTATCATCAATATAGTAATGCACACTGAGTAGTTGTCTTTGAAACCCGGCTCATTTAATTTAAAGGTAAAATCTAAAATAGATGGTTTGGCCATCTCTACCACTTAAGTCTGGGTTTGAATTTACTCATATAATTCCATCATTAAAACATTAACAAACAGTAGGAGTGTAAAAGCCATACCTTCCTTTATGCAAAATATATCTGAATGTGGAGATTGTTTAAGGACTTGGGAGACAATTATCCCATTCTCTCCTCCACCAGTTATTGTAAAATCGTTAGTGCGTGTTCCAACCTCAGTACTTAAGGTTATCTCCATTTCTTCCTGTAAAGTACAAGTTCTAAGCTTAGATAATAGTAGGATAAAAAGGGTGTTAACTAGAACAGGCAATTAAAGTACAATTTATGGGCTTCATTATGTTAAATGAACAAGAGTACATAAATGTATTATTTATTATATTATATATGTATATATCTATGGCTGTGTACACATATTCATATATTTATATATATAATACTAAGGATAATCTCTTGCCCTAAGTTTACTCTTAACAACCATTGGGCCGGCCAGCTTGGTATGCATACACAAAAACTGTTCCAGTGCCAGTAGTTATTTAAACAATACAGTAAAATACAGTAAAAGAGGCAACATTATTACTTGGCTTCACAGCAAACAGCAAAACAATTTGTATAATGCTTAAACTAATACAGAGTTTCTCATCCCCTCCAAAAATCCAAGCACACTTTAAATTCAAGTGTTTTACTCCCTAGCTTTGCCCATATCAACCCTTCCATTGAACTACTACCTAAAAATTTAAGTTTACTTTATGATTTTAAAAAAATACTCACCTCTGACTCACTCATTTTTGAAAAGGGATGTGAGCTGTGTACAAAGGAAATTTTCCTTGAACTTTTTAAGGCTGAGTCTGCATACCATGAAGTGTCCTGCATCAGGAGACAATAGCATAGCCAGTGTTACAAATGCTGCAATAGCCACCTGCATGGCACCTGCATGGGCAAAATTTATTAAGCCCGAAAAGACTCCTTTGGAGTCTTTTTGGGCTTAATTTGCCCAGTCCCGATTTCCATACTATGGAAATCGGTGTTTCTCTATTTCCATAATCTGGAAATCGGGTATTTGTACCGATCCGTAGCCATAAGTTATAATGGCTACGGAATTTTTCGGTACAAATATCCGATTTCTAGATTATGGAAATCGAAAAATACCGATTTCCATAATGTGGAAATTGGGATTCTCGCGGGAGGATAACCTCCCACGAGAAAGTCGGAAAGACCTGTAGCGGTCTTTCCCACTTTTATAAATACCGCCCTATGATACAAACACAAGGCACTTAAAGAAAATATGTCATTCATATAATGACTTCATATAAATAGGGAGGCATAATACTCCTCTTATGTACAGTATGTGCTGGTGCATTTTCACATACTGTATCCAACCAGTTCTGCTGCAATTAGGGATTTCAGCATTGCAATATTCTTGCTTTCTTTACTTCCCACATAGTTCACAGCAAATGGAATAGAAAAGAAGTACAAATTAGATGTAACTGCTATATATCACAGGCTCTACTATCACCCACTTCGGATTAATAATGATGTGACATGCAATATTAAATGTTTATGTTTACCTCAGGATCGATATAACATTCATTTATAGCATATTCATAAACAGGTGAAGAGCCTTGAGGTCTCGGCCTAACATCCTCTAGCTCCGTATCAATGGTCTGCAAGAGATAAAGTGTAAACAGAATGGTACCACTCTCTTAGATAAAGTACTAAAAATTGCCACAAAAGGGAAACATGAAAGGTCAAATATCACATATATTGATGGCTAACAACTTGAATATGTCTGAAACATAAATAAAAATATATTTTAGAGCTTTAATTAACAAATCTTTATGGCACTTCAGTGACTGAAATTATTTGTTACTGATTGTAAAGAGAATTATATTGAGGGGATTGCATTAACAGGGGACAATTATTTCTCATGTTCTAGTAATCCATAGCAACCAATCACCAGTTAGCTTTAACTGGAATAGGTGAGTAAAGACCGGCAACATCTGATTGGCTGCAATGTGTTTCTAGACCTCAGTAAACAATTGTTCTTTTTCATACATTTCCCCATAAGTCTCTAATAGACCCTTCAATGACATAAAAAATGCAGCTTTTCAAGTCATAAAAACAACCAAAACTATGTGTGGTGACAATGTTTCTAATTGGATGCATCAATAGTGGCATCAGTAACAGTTACAAATACAATCTAGGAGCATGCAGTTCATCCTTATAAGGATAATGTAAGTACGCTAGTGGTTTATTGTAAGAGTGGCAGGGTATGATGCAAGACAACTCTGATCTACTGCTTAGACTTTGCCATCCAATCACATATAGCCACATTTGTTTTTAATAGTAAATCTTCCTGTGAGGCAGTATTATCCACTGCATTGTCAATGAAAGAGCTTTGGGAAGATGCAAGGTATTGTGATTCAGCAAGAGAGCCAGTCCAATTCTATCACTCACAGTATCATCTTCATCTCCATCCGGCTCTTCTGCTTTTAGAGGTCTATTACAAACTAAAAAAATAATTAGAACAAAGAGAAGTGTTAATTTGTTATTCTTGTGTTGCAGTATACGTGCATACAATATACATACATACAATTTTATAATCTGATTCTACAGATGAAGACAAGATAAAGACAAAACGATCACATGTAATGGGCAATGAAACACAAGGAAAAATCATTCTTCCAGAATGTGGTGTGGAGTGACTGTTGATATCAAAATGACTTTAGATTCTAGAACAAGATGTTCCACTTGTATAGCATTGCAAGATTCATAAATATTGCATAATTTCATATTAGAGAAGGTGCAGTGAAGCATAAATGGAGCTTTTACATTTTTACAAATATTCAAATTTGAAACATCAAAAATGAACACTTGGTGATATGTTGGACAAACAATTGTGATAGATGTTTGACTGCTTTTTTATTTTTGTGGCCTGTCAATCCTGGCACTGAAATCTATGACGGCAGCCTCCATTAGTTATCTCCTGTTAGTTGCAGTCAAACATGATGGGCTCCTCTGATGACTGCTCAGTAATCATCCTGAAGATATCAAGACACATGCAGCAGTGAACTTATTATTCATTTTAATTCATTGTTTACAACTAGATATGCCGTTATAGGTTTCTGATACAGCGCTTCTATTCTGCCTCTCTGGAATTTATTTTTTTCAGTATTTATTCAGAACATGGATTGGCACATATAATAATCTTGTTTGTGTAAATGACAAGGAATGGCTGATCAGCAGTTGGGTAATTAAATAGCACAGCGTAATTTTGAAAACAGGATATATTACAAAAATAAATGACTCACATAATAATAATAATAATACAATTAGTCTTATACTTAAATTTAGTCTATCTACCCCAAAGGCTGGAAATCCCTTTAATAAAGGAAGTCATTCAATTAGATTTCTTCATTCAAACTAAAAGGCAAAAGTGGCACAAAATCCTAAGTCCACTGAGTCAGCAGCAACACAGGATCTTACTTTTCTAATTTCATCACCTCAAGATAAACTTCTATTAATCCCTGGTCGCTACTTCTGTAGATTAGTGTAAAATGTTATGTTACAATAGTATTAGAGAATCTGCTATAACACAATGTTTTCATTTAAATAATTTACCCGACTTTATGTTAGTGAATATTTTGACTTTCTGTCCATATGGACTTTATTTACATGATATACAGGGATATATAACTTTGATTTTCCCAAACATGGCCTTGATTGAATGTGTAGAAGTATACTCTCTATGTACTATCATGTTATTATTACACTTTATATTATATATCACCAACATATTCCACAATGCTGTACACAGGGCCGTTCCTAGACTCGGGCAGGGCGGGCTATCGCCCAGGGTGCCGAGAGCTGAGGGGAGCGCCGTCCGCACGGGAGTGGTGGTGACGGAGAGCTGGGGTGGCGCACGGGGGTGGTGGTGACGGAGAGCTGAGGGCGCACGGGGGTGGTGGTGACGGAGAGCTGAGG
>JAKJJM010094472.1:0-14883 GCA_021901965.1 Pipa carvalhoi
TAAGTTTTGTCTTCCCCTGTAAGTTTTTTATAACCCAATACCAAATTTTTTTGCAGAATATTTTTTAATATATATATATTTTTAACAGAATAACTTTACTATTTATTACAAAATCTTTTCTTTATTGTTACAGCGTATATGCTCTACTTACATTTTGTCATGCCATTAGATAGGTGCTATTATAAACTGTTGGTGTATGATGGATAGAGATCTGTCTGGCAGATTTCATGTACAGAATAGTTCTTATTTGCTCTTGTTCTAATTGGGCTACAACTACAAACAGTGCAGTCCAGGTTCAGAGCACTTCAATGTTTATTAGTGACTTCAAAGTGTAAAAGCAGACATTAGAAGAACTGTGTTTCTTTTACTGATGGCCCAATGACTTATAGAGCAGCAAAGGCCACACAGGTGTCTTTAATGGGCAGCTTGGGTGCATAAGGAACAGATGAGATTAAGGGTTCATTGATTAAAGGATGAATTCACCTTTTGAATTCACTTCTCTATAATTCAAGTGGCATCTCCAAAATAAACACAAATTTACTTCTCTCACTATTGACTAAGTGGAAAATACACTTGTCAAACAAGCGGACAGCAGCGAACCCTGTCAGATGCATAGTGTGATGTAGTCAGACAGATAGAAGTAGGATGAGAAATCATGTGGTCTGACTGGACTGACTATGTCCCACCTGATTGCACTGTATATACAGTATATACAGCTGAGGAAAGCAACATGCATATAAGGAGGTATCTTAAGCTCTATTTATTTTTAATATGCTCTGCAGTGTATTAAAGAAGTTTAATATTATTATGATTGTTGTGTTAGTCAGATTTTAGGCATTTCGCCCACAAGTACAATTGACTTTTAGGGACACATTTTTAAAAGGGTGAATTCAACTGTTGAATTCACCTCGCTACAATTTGAGTCGCATCACTAAAATCAATACAAATTCATTTCTCACTGTAGACTAAGTGGTAAATACACTTGTCGAACAGGTACAATCGCTGTTGCATGCATAGTGTGGCATAGCCAGGCAGATAGAAGTAGGATGAGAAGTCATGTGGAGTGAGACAAATTCAACAAGTGAAGGGCAGTGACATCAGTCTTCATCATATCCCACTAACTGTATTCTGTGAATATTCTATCTATTTCTATGTCACCTTGTCTCTAGGTCATTTTTTCACTTAATCGCAGTTGCCATTGTCACTTTTGAATAAATAGTGGCCTTATGCAACATTGGAGCCCTACCATCAGCCCCCCAATTCACCACACAGAAGTGGCAAAGTCAAATGGGTGAATTTGGAGCAGTTCACCTAATCGCATTTGCACTTTCAACATGCTCTGAATTGTACAGCGCTTTGTAAATTTGTGGTGGTTTATAAATATAATTATACCCACATACTCCGCATCTTAGTCAATAGTAGAAGTACCTGTGCATGCGCACGCAGAGTAATGCGAAGAGCTCTGTAAGTTCATGACCATCGTAGACACCTGAATTGGTCATGTATTCACCACTTCCCAGATTTTAGCCAATAACGAACATGGGGAAATGGCAAATAGATGTGAATTCATAGCTCTATGCGACTATTCGGACTTTAGTGAATGAAGTCCTAAATGTCAATGCAAACATATACACATGGGGCCTAATAAATTGGATACAACATCCACCATATATGGGGCTACATTAGGGAAGTCATTTATGGAGAGAGATCTTGAACTATTTCTAGATAAATCACTTGCCTGTAGGAAATCATGCAGCTGGTGTAAGCAATATATTACCCTTATGTAATAGGCATTGAGAGTAAAGAGAGTGGGACCATATGTCTTTATAAGACAATAGTAAGATCTGAACTTATCATGCTCCAATTTACAAGAGGGGCTTTATGGAACTAGAAAAAATGCAGTTAAGATAATCAGAAAACAGATGGGCATATTATTATCCTATATTACAATATATATGGGGACCATAAAAACTATGTGGGGCACTTGAATATGAGATCATCACTGAGGACAAGTGGACTTTTCCATGCAATAGGGTTCTATTGTTCCTAGGTCATGTTGTCACTTAGTTGCCATTGTCACTTTTGAATGAATAGTCGCCTTATGCAACACTGGAGCTCTGCCATCAACCCTCCAGTTCGCCCTTTTCAAATGGCAAAGTCAAACAGGTGAATTCAGAGCAGTTCACCTAGTCACATTTGCTCCTTTGACACACTCCTCCACTTAGTCAATAGTAGAACAACCTGTGCTCGTGCATGCAAAATGATGTGAAGAGCTCTGTTAGTTTGCAACTATGGTAGGTACCCAAATTGGCTGCGTATTCACCACAGCAGAGTTTGCTCAATAAGTGAACATGGCAAAGTGGAGAATAGGCATGCATTCATAGCTCTAGGCGACTATTCAGACTTTTCAGAATGTGTCCCACAATCTTTATTTTATATCATCTCTTCCTCATTTTCTGTAGCTCTGTTTTAGCTGTCTTCTTTCCTCACTGCTCCTATCAGCTGGTTAACTGGTTTCTTCTCCAATCATTAAACTACCAATGCCAGGAAACAACAGAGTTTGGATGTTTCATTACATCCACAGTCCCTAGGAAGTGATTCTACTTTCTTTTTACAGTACCCTTGTTTAGGTTATTTGACAGGTACAGGCACCCAGTTCTCTGAATAGTAAAACTAATCCCTTGTCTTCCCATTGCACACTGGGGCTGTTATAGTTTCTTTCCTCCTGCTATCCCTACTACTAAGAAGACATGTTGAAAAAGTACACACAGAGACTCCCAGACAAGTACCATATTGTGCACTAATCCACAGTCTTTACCTCTACTAAGGCAATGGGCAATTACAATGACAAACTGAGGATTTATTCAAGATCATTTAAAAAGTACCATATTTTTTGCTCCATAAGACTCACTTTTTTCCCCCAAAAAGTGTGGGGGGGAATTGACCATGCATCTTATGGAGCGAATTTTCATTTTTTTAGCTGCTGTGGGACATGGCTGGGGGGGAGGAGCAGTGGCGGATTATATTCGGGTGATATGGGCAAAAAAATATTGTTGATGAGTTTCCCCCTGTAGCGCAACGTAAAGGTGTATGTGTGTGCGCCCGCCTGTGCAGTACATACCTAAGGCCTAGCCTAAGCATCCGATTCGGATCATCCCCAAGGCTAGGAGTGGTGAGGCCTTGAAGGATGAGATTGCATATGACAGCCCGACTATGTACGTCCTTGTTATTTTATATGGGAAGGATGAGATAGTATTGTTAGATGAGGCACCATGTGGTACATACACGTCAGCATTTAGGGCCCCCCTCACCACCCCTATCCCCAGGGATGATCTGTAATGGATGGTTAGGCTAGGCCTTAGGTATGTACTTCACGGGCTGGCACACACACATACACCTTGGCGCTGCGCTGCAGGGGGGAACTCATCAATTATTTTTTTCTTATTTTCCTCCCTAAAACCCTAGGTGCGTCTTATGGTCAGGTGTGTTTTATGGATTGGAAAATATGGGAATTGGAAAACAACAGTTTAAAGTCTTCACCTTGGCATTCCTAGGCTAAAAATTGCACCATGAAATATACCTTTATAATAAACATTTGCAAACATTCATTCAGAATCTTTTAGCTAGTGCACAACTGGCAGCAACACCTCCATATGACACTATGGGCGGTATTTAGTAAAGTCGGAAAGACCGGTACCAGTCTTTCCGACTTTACTGCGGTCCCGATTTCCACATTATGAAAATCGGTATTTTTCGATTTCTATAATCTGGAAATCGGGTACTTGTACCGAAAAAATCCGTAGCCATTTAAATCAATGGCTGCGGATCGGTACAAGATCCTAATTTCCATATTATGGAAATCGAGAAACACCGATTTCCATAATATGGAAATCAGGACTGCAGTTATTAAGACCGAAAAGACTCCGGTGGAGTCTTTCCGTTCTTAATAAATACCGCCCTATGAGTTTTACTGTTTAATTATTCTAAACATGTACATGTATAGATGTTGCATTGTTCATGCAGTTATCTTTATTGGTAAATAGTGTTTTTACAGATGAGCTTATGTTTTATTTAGTCTAATCTTTTGTCTTATGTAGAGTAATGATAATTCCTTAACATAATCACCCTTATTTACAGTCCAAATTCCACAGCAATTAGGCTTACATCATGATTTATTATTATAGACTTTTCAGGCACAGTGAGTCCCTATACTGCAGTACTAACACTATATTGTCAGGTACAGGGAGGTTAATTGACTTGCCCAAGGCCACAAAGATCATCAAAAGATCATCACAGTAATTCAATGGTGAACTTTGCCTCTGAACCAGTCCACAATAAAATACATTCAGAAAAAGTTCACAGGGTGTGAATTAGCCTCCCACTCCATCTAATGGCTTAAGCTGCATGGCATAAAGGAGATGTGCCCATATTGGTACCACTTCATGTAATATATGAACTATTTTTTGGGGCCTACTCCATCTGACTCCTTGACAGTCATTAGGTAAAGGGATATTGTCATCAGAAAATGTAATTTATTATATTATATTTTCATATAATAAAGTGGACTAGATTAACAAAAAACAGCTACAGTATATTTTAATTCTCTACTTTTGTACTTGCATTTGCTGGCAGCTTATTTACTAACACAGCAAATGATTGTTTTCATTTAAATAGCAATTCTGACGTAAATTGCTTATATGTTGTAACAATAACAATACAGAGCGTTTCATGGATGTGTCATAAATGAAATAGAATTATTTAAATATGCATTATGTATTAAAGTCCCAGGTTGTTTCTGTGTTCATTATTAGTATTGAGTATATTAGAGCAGGCTAGTATGTGTAGTCTGGGACTGAATGAAAGCAGTTGGACCTACAGGCTTATACAGGGTCATTCCTCTTTAAGGATCCAAGAAGGATCCAAGAAGGAAATGATACCAATGCAGTAGCATCTGGATACAGCTATATTTATTAATTCTACCATATGATTACAGATACTGAACATATAAAAAGAAAATTAATCAGCACCCAAATTAGGTCCAACTGATCTCTATTAATAATGTGTTATGAGGGAGTAATTGCAGGCTCACATACTAGCCCAATACCTAGCAATGGGGCTTGAGTAATGGTTTACTCTATGCCTGAGTGCCTGAGCTTTGATGCTTTCAGTGCCCAGTGTTCCTTGCTTCTGGCTCCCCCCTTGCATAGTGCCACAGTTCTGCTTGCCTCTTCACAATATCCTGCATGGTGTTACAGTTCTGCTGTTCCTGGATCAGTATTCCTCTGACAGTTCCAGAAAGCTAAGAAATGTATTGGTTAATTTGTGGGATTTTGTTGATATTGAGAAGATATTTCTTTTTGAAATATAGGTTGTATTGTACCTTTGGGTACAATGAATACAGTCTTGGGTTTGGGACTGCACATGCTCATTTTGTCTGATTACAAAGCTCATTGTATCATTGTTCAAAGTATGAAAATGACTAAACATAGCTGTGATTTGCCAGGTTATTCTTGGTGGTGGAAGAAAGTATATGAGACCAGAAGGAACTACAGATCCTGAGTACCCTATGGACAAAGGTCAAAATGGTCTTAGAAAAGATGGCAGGGATCTCATAGACGAATGGCTCAAAAAACATGAGGTAAAAGACAGTAAGGAGAGTAAAACAAGTGCAAACCTCACACGGAGCTTTACTCACTACAACCTAGAGCCAAGGAATATTAATCTTTGGTGCAGGCCATCTCTAAAAGAAATTTGGGGTTAATTACATGTGTTATCTATTTATATTACAATAAATGGTATGCATATCCATTAATAATCAATAGGTGATATGTAATACTCAAAAGAAAATACATTTTCAACAGTTTCAGTAGTCCTGAGCCTCAGTAAAGCTTTAAGATCAGTGCATTCTGTGCTCTGGTCAGTCACTCTGAAATACTATTTATGCTGTATAAGAAACTAATAATAATCTTCATAATTTGTGTGCAGCCCTATTTTTGAGGGTGGGCGGCCATGTTGGATTCTGCTTTGCCCAACTGAGATGAAACTGCCCACCTGTCTGCCAACCCAGACATTGATTTGCTCCTTCTGCCTGACTGCTGCTCACTGTAAGAGGCACATTCATCAAAGTGTGAATTTGACAGTCAGAGTGCATTTGCATCACTTTGAATTCACTACTCCTTATTCACTAATCAGCGGATTTCCTTGCCGAAGGAGTGATCAGTGTCAGACATTTTTTCACGAGTAGTGCAGTGTAGTCAGTTGAACAGTAGCAGATGCATAGTGATGTGAATTTGACTACACTAGCCCTAGTTAAGTGAAGTGACGTCATACTCTACAATGTCACTATAATTGTATGAAGTGAATGTTACATACCTTTTTTTGTCACCAGACCAGATACCTAGCATATGTTGTCATTTAATGGCTATATTTTTTTGTCTTTTGAGAGACCATTCGCCTTAAGCCACCCCTACTTTACCACTTTGATCAGACAAAGTTGAATTGGTGCATTCGGAGCAGTACACTTTGCCAAATTTGCCACTTTGCCTTTCTTCGATGCTTGGTACATAGGTGAAAGTAATGCAAAGTGCTCCGTAAGTCTGCAACCTTCCCAAGCCATTGAATTGGTCACAAATTTGCAACATTGCAGAATTTGATGAATAAGTCGGAGAAGTGATGAATGGACACATATTCAAACCTGAACAGGACTGTTCGGACTTTCATGAATAAACCCCAGAATGTGGGGGAAAGGCAAGGTGCATTTTCAGTGGTTGCCCATGGGAGGCTAAAGACCACAAAATTGCCCTGCCTGTAAGTACTCAACTGGATATACATGTGTCCAAAACTCATTATAGCGAAGGAATAACAGTAAAATTTGCTTTATGTTGTGCACCATGTTGTAAAATATAAGGTGTGCATTGCAGACAGCATTTTTCAGTGCAATGCTTACCCTTAGCAGCTTTGTGGGTCTCATTGACTGGCAAATAATAAATTGTGGCCTCATGCACTGTGTAACATAGTGACATTTATAAATAAAATTATACTTACAAATGTGGAAGAATGCTATTCCTCACTCTGCATTTCCTACTAGCACCACCAAGAGGCAGAGAGTCCTTTCCTATTGTAAATCTCCACTAGCTGCAACACTAATTGGTACTTTCATGAAAATGATGTTACTCTAACTATTCCCAATAAAGAACAGAATATAAGAGATTAAAAAAAACTAATGATACGTTTCCCTTCATAGGGAGCCAAGTATGTGTGGAATAAAGAACAGCTGGATCAGATTGACGATTCTTCTGCAACATATGTCATGGGTATGGATCCTAGTGTAAATAATGAAATGTATATACCAGGCTTGTTTTTTGTTATATATTCGTTATTTGTTTCTTTATTACCTTTGAAAATCCTAAATTCAGTCTTAATCTCATACTATTTAAAGAGAAAAATGTAGTGAGACCTAGTGGTTTCTTGGGAAAGGCAATTTTTCTCACAACAGTGTTAAAATACATATTTTCATGGGGCACTTATTGATTGGGCAGAGTGAGACCCATGTTGAGTTTACTACCCTGACACAAGTATGCGTAACATTGGTTACCTTCAATCCTTCAAGGTAGTCACTTAAGTCACAAAATAACTTTTTTAGAATGAGGGATGAACACTTGCGCTGTGGATATGGAAGGTAACAAAGTAAACAGCAGTACACAGATAACATGAAACACAAATTTTCTTCACGTAGAGTCCCCTTGGTTAGCTGCTTACTCTCTAGTCCACAAAAGGATTTAGACGTGCAATAATGGAAAAAGCTGGAGAGTCACGCTGAACCATGTGGGGAACACAATTAAGAAAGTCCTAGTGCAGGTATTACTGTCACCAAAAATAAATCTGTAAAGGTTTTACTCGCATACTACCATGCAAGATAAGCTGTGGAGTATTTATAGGGTGCACTCCCAAACTTCCTTGGTATTTGGTGGATGTTTCCAGGGTAATAATCCCTTGGTGCGGTCTTCTTTGTTGACAAACTGACTATAGCGGAGGTGAACTTCCAAGGAGAGAGGCATACAATAGTGTAATATGTCTTAAAATTTTAATACGCAAATTAAAATTACACTTACAAAGTGTTTCAGTAGAAATGAACTCATCAAAGTGGAGATAAAGCTGCAATACTCCAACATGTTTCGCCAGATAAAGGCTTCCTCAGGGAGATTTAGGATGTGGTATCTGGTTTGAAGTGGCTATATATATACCTTTAAAAATTCCCGCCAGGTTTTTTTTTTTAAATTCCCACCAAAATTGGCAAACCGGAAGTGCGTCAAAAACGTCACTTCCTGTTTTGGAAATGCATCAAAAACCGTCACTTCCAGTTTGGTGTGTCAGTGGAAAACATTTTCCAAACCAGGGTATTTCTTTGCAGAACAGCTGGGGATGTTATTCTCCAGACACTGGCTGCTAGATGTACATATGAGTAGAGGATGCTTTAAAATTAAAAAAAAAATTAAACCACTGCTGCAACCCAGAAGCTGCTGTTCTTTTGGATCTACAGTGAATGTCTTAACCAAGAAACAAAAAGGCAGCTCTGTCTAATCTTTACTAATATAAAATGCATTGCCTATATGCTTTGCTGTCTGTTTAAACCTGTGGTATTATTGCATGAATGGCGTAAGTAATGGTTTCTTTTAAATCCTCATTCCAAAGTTTTCTAGCGTAACCCAACTGCTCACTGCATGTTTCTGTTACCAAAAGTAGGTCTACCCAACACTAAAGTAGACATGAGTACAGTTACCAGATATATAGAATCCTCCAACAAAGCATCAGTCTTACATTCTGATATAGTAGTCATGGGAAACATTTCAGGGGCATCCTTCCCTCCATTGGGACTCTTAACTTGATACCACTTGCCTTATTATCTATTTCTAGATCCCTGTTCTATGTGCCTGCAGTTGGCTAACACACTTGGGCAACTAAACCTACTTCCCTCCCTCTAGACACTACTTATATAGCTTAGGAGTCCTTAATTGGTAATATAATTAATTGGAAATATTTTAAGTTGCCTTAATACATGCCTGTAGTATTAATAGTGAGAGTGTTGTAATTGCCAACTATGAACATAATGTGGAGAATTGTCACAAAAACAGCATAGTACTAAGTAGTAATACAAAAACAGATTGTTCACCTTGTTATACTAGTGTCCCCTGCTTCCAATATGTAATGTGTTTCAGTCTGAGTGAGCCTTATGAGATTCAACACTAGAGACAGTTCAACAGGATGTTTCATTATGAGGCATATGGTCAATTAACAATAGTTATTTGGGCAGCACTAGCACAGCAGAAATACAGGGCTTGTACCTAAGCCCACCTTAGGTGTAAAAAGGATTTTCCAGTGCACAGCTTCTAGCAGACGGGCATGTATCCCAGAATGCTAAAGTTAGAACCACTTTTAGAAATAACTTTCTGATACCTGTTGTTACGTATAATCATCTTAAAAGGAAACTGTTAGGGGAATTCATCATCATGGGAAAACTTTACAGAGGTCTAGTAACTTATACTAACCAATCAGTGATTTGCTTTCATAATTCTAGCTCCCTTATACCATTGAATGCTAAGTGATGATTGGTTGTTATGGGTAACTCTGATGCCCTGTTAAAGAAGAACTAAAGCTTGTTTTTGTCTAGGGGTGATTTTTGAATCCAGTGTTGCTGCCTGCTTTGAATCCAGTGTTGCTTTGATCTTTTCTTCTGTTCCAGCCCCACAATCCTCTTCACTTCCTGCTTCCTCTTCAACATCTGTGGGTTTTTTCTATTTTTCACATGCTCAAACTGCTAAGAAGCATGCTCTGAAGAATAAATGGTGATGTTGTAAGAGGAGTTGTGAACCAGAAGAGGATTGTGATGCTGCAACAGAAGAAGAGAAGATTGGCTCTTGAAGCAGGAAACAGTGCTGGAGCTAAGGAGCTGATGGGTAAGTATTTACTCCTTCCCCCTTAAGAATCACCTCTAGATAAAAAGGAGCTTTAGTTTTTTTTCCAATGCATTCCCTATATTCATCATTACTATTCATGTACATAAATATTGCCATCAACAATACTTAGCCGGCTATACATTACTATTGTGGTCTCATTTAAAAAGGGTTTCGTTTTTAGTACACATTTCTTGTCCATGCAGAGTCAACATCCAGTACATTTTTGTCCTTACACACCTCTGTGGTACATGCCATCATTTCTGTATGAACAGTGTATATTATGGCTGAACAGGAAGCCCTAAATGTGGGGACTAATATATTTGTTTGATACAATTTTTTAATTTTAAGACTCTAGACATAAGCTTTTGTTATGTTCTTGGATCCCACAGGTTTATTTGAGCCATCTGATATGAAATATGAGTTGAACCGCAATAATACCTCTGACCCATCTATTGTGGAGCTGACAGAAAAAGCCATTCGCCTTTTACGGAGAAATAAGAAGGGATTTTATCTGTTTGTGGAAGATAAGTCATATTCTTTTTATCCTTTACTAGTGGAAAACTCCAGTAGTAGAAGAGAGATGGGAATAAATCTGATTTATTTTGTTTTGTCTTTAAAGGCACTATAAAACCAAAATAAAAACACCTCATAATCTAGTATACATAAGGATCATAATCTGCACATGCAAATTCAGACTGAAATTTTGATTTTAAAATATTTGTTTGATCTATCTTCTACATTCCATTAAAGACAACTAATGAGACTGACTTAGTGGGTCATCAGATCAAAGCTTACTACAATCAGCAAATAGATAAACAAACACAAAGAAAAAAATAGAGCATCATTTTTTAATAATCCTATTTCATTTCTGATAAATCAATAGACAGCCTAGTAGTTTGTTACTAAAGATATACCATTTTCCTTAAATTTCAAGAATACAATTTCCTGTCTTTGCTTACGGTTCTCTCAGGGACTTGGATGCACTGATGAAAACAATGACTTGCTTATGGGAAACAGCCTGAGTCAGGCTATATTTCTGTTATAAAGGTAGCCTGTATCTCAGCCACAAACCAGTCATAAAGTGAGACAGGACTGCTGTGTTGGTTAAGAAGCAGCAGGAAAATGCAAGCTTAAAAAGTGTCAAAAGTATCTAATTTAGTATTGAAGTAAATCAGTCCTTTTTCAATCATAATCTATTTTATTAAAAAGTAGACATTATATTAAGGCACTAAAAATACTTTTTTTTTCTGGTGATAATATCTTTTAACTGATAAATATTTGCCAATTCAAGCCAAATAAAAATATTTCAGTTTTTGATATTAATAGTTGGAATTGTACTAAAGAAAAAGTAGAGAAATAGCAATTATTAATTGAATTGAACATAATGGCCCCCTTTATGTGGTTTATATAGATATGAATAGTTATTGAGGAGTTCCATAACCATATAACAGCACAAGGCTGCATGTCAAGGGCTTTTATACAGACTTTTCCCATTTATATCTCACATTAGTTATTGCTTGTGCCATTGTATCACCTGAATACTTAGTTTAAGGTTGTAGTATTATACTGTAGCTTGTTCAAAAAGTCTAGAATTGCCATGATATAGTTTCACGTTGTTTGGCTGTCATCTTGAATGGCTGAATCTCAGTATCTGTACCCAGATTTAGTCCTGAATAGAATGCTGATGGCGGCAAAATGCCAGTTATCCTTCAGCTGTAGGTAATGTGACTAAACAAATAACTCCAATATGGAATTTTACATGTACATAAAAGGACAGGCTATTTTCACCAGCTGATTTCATGCTTTGATTCATGCTTTGAATCAAATGCAAATAGCTTATTAAGAAGCACAAAACATACCACTCTCTCTTCAGCCCTTAAAAAAAATTTCCAAAAAAAAAAAGGAAACTTGCATGTATGTGTGAGCAGCCAGGACCTTTGGTCCTTCCTGTGATATGGGCCATGAATATCTTCTGATAATTACTGGATGTTTAAACTGAAGCACAGAGCTCAAAAGCAGCAGGCCTGTTTATGTGTGTACTCTTATTGAAGGCTGCGTTTATTAAATATTCTTATCTTGCTTTTATGTGATGTTTGGACCTACAGATGAAATCGGAAAATGTAGAGGAATTTTATGGTTTTATGGGTTAGAATAACTTACGTCATTTGTGGATAGCCCGGCTTGCACTTTGCTCACATCTGTTTTATCCTTTCCCAGCAATTTCAAAACTTTGGTATAACAGGAATCTCCTGCTTATTCTGTAGAATGCATTTCACTCCAATTGCTTGCCACAGAGCAGACTTGACTTCAGCATCTAGTTCATATAGTAAATATAGCTCACCAATAATTCCATTATAAATGGGTGTGACTGCCTATGCTGCAATCAAAGCTGCTCTGTCTGGATCTTTCACAGGTGCTTACATATACAATGATTGCATAGTCTGCAAATGGAAATGATGTTACTCTTAGCCACATGTTGTACAGGTACTGGATTTCTGGTTAGGTTTTCTTAAGGTGTGGTGCCCTAACTTACAAAGGAATCAGATTTAATTTAGAAATTTTGTTCAATAACAAAAGTAATACTGACTCCCTTTCTTGTATGGCAAGATGTGCATCACCAGATAATAGGAGAGAAGGCTGCAAATGAAATGCATAAGCAGTGATAGTTTCTCACCCCCCTAGAAAGGCATGTGCACAGCGCTTCAGACAGTGGTTTATTTTTGTATAAGGTAACTATGTATGGTGTCATTCTGCATTACTGTCCGTCTGCCAATAAATGTGTAATATGTAATAATAATATATACAATGCCAGGTCACATCTCACCTTTCTCCCTGCAAGTGGAAGAATAGATCATGGACATCATGATGGAAAAGCACGACAGGCACTGACTGAGGCTGTTATGTTTGACAAAGCCATCAGAAAAGCAGGCCAACTTACTGATAAAGACGAAACATTAACTGTAGTGACTGCAGACCACTCCCATGTCTTCAGCTTTGGGGGGTATACCTATAGAGGAAGCAGCATTTTTGGTGAGTTTCTAGAAAGGAAATTTAAAGTTTTTTTTCACATTCTTCTGGACTGTAAGGGGGAAATGTAACAAGTGGTAATATTGCAATAGGAAAAATAGGTGCTAAAAAATAACAGCTATTTACCAATAAAACTGTGCCTAATGATAACTTCGATTTTGCATAGAAATGTTAGCAATTTGAGTCCTTTTTTTACACTAATTATTGGTTTGTGTTAAAAAGTTAGCAATTTCCATTTGTGTTCAAATATTAGCATAATTTTAGCAATTTCCATACACAGACGGTAATTGCTAACATTTTGCTAACATTTGGACACAAACGGAAATTGCTAGCTTTTTTTACACAAACCAGTCATTAGTGTAAAAAAAGGACACAAAATAGGAATTGATAACATTTTTTACAGAAATGTGTACCTGCCTTTCTAACGCCAGGGTTCAGGTAGGCGTTAATTTTACTTCTTATAATGCGTCTTAAAATCTTTCTAACCTTCATATATATATAGTTGTACCCGGTCTTAATCACTGATTTTTGCAAAAATAAAAAAACAAGTGCAGCTGGTGCAAAATGGATACAAAGTGAATGATAAATTGCTAATAAATGGACACAAAGTATTTTGCGTCCATTTTTAACATTAATGCCACTCGATACATTTCCCCCTAAGTGCTTTGTGCTAAGACCAGCTGTAGGCAGCTAAAGGAAACCATGGAGATCTAGGAGTAGCAGTTTAAGATTCATTCAGAGAACTCCATACTATGCACTCTTATTTTCTTTTAGGTCTGGCACCAAAGAAGGCTTTTGACAAAAAATATTACACATCTATTCTCTATGGTAATGGGCCAGGATTCAATATTACAGTCACAGGAAGACCTGATGTAAACAACATGGAGGCTGGTGAGGACTAAAATCATGCAATACATATATAATAATAATAATATGGTTTCACACAGTGAATTTCTGCAGGTTCATAATTAGATGGGGGGATGCTCTATTGTTCAGTATGCACATATCACGGACACATTTATTTCCTGTGGAATAATTCCATTAATTATTGAATTAGCAATGCTAGAGTGACTGCTTTTTGTAACCAACTTCACATAGTATAGCACAGTGATCGACAAACTTTGAGGAGGAGGGAGCATTTAGCTTCCTCCTCCACCGCCCACTGATCATCTTGGAGCCGCAAAGGGGGAGGAGCTCAAGCACCCAATCCCATGACCTGCTGACGTCCAATCAGAAGGAACATCGGCGGTCATGGGCGAGGCTATGAGGGGGCGCTGCGAGCAACAGAGTGGCTGCTGAAGAGCCCCACATTGCTGACCGCTGTTATAGAACAAACTAAATACTACAGGGGATACTGGAATAGACTGATGAATACAGGGGGGCGTATCAGGAACCATTGATAACCATGTATGAAATTATCCAAAAGTTAGTGAAAGCACAGAACCCTACTTTTCTTTATTTTTATTTAAGTTCAACTGGGTCTGCTATGGTAAGCAATATGGCAATTCTTAAGTATTAATACAACAATGTAGGAAGGATCTTCAAGAATCCAGGCAATATACACCCTAGGGTCTTAAGGGAATTAAGTACAGCCATAGATAGACCATTATTTTTAATATTTAGGGACTCTATGATGACAGGGACTGTTCTACAGGACTGGCGTGTTGCAAATATGGTCCCTATATTCAAAAAGGGGTCAAAGTGTGAGCCTGAAAACTACAGACTTGTAAGTCTAACTTCTATTGTGGGTAAAATGTTTGAAGGCTTTTTAAGAGATGCTATCCTAGAATATCTTGACTTGAAAAAATATATAACTCCATATCAGCATAGGTCTATGAGGAATCGATCCTGCCAAACAAATCTAATTAGCTTCTATGAGGAGGTCAGTTATAGACTCGACAGG
>JAKJJM010094515.1:0-10589 GCA_021901965.1 Pipa carvalhoi
CTGATAGGTCAGCTGATGATTACATACATGTGCTGATAGGTCAGCTGATGATTACATACATGTGCTGATAGGTCAGCTGATGATTACATACATGTGCTGATAGGATCAATGGTGGCCTGGCCATATGTGACCAGCTTTATGACTGTGCAAAGTTTTGCATTTTCTAGTCTCTTGCGACATCTAGAGCAGCCACTGTCCGCCTGAGGCTCTTCAGCAGTCGCTTTACCCCAACTCCCAGAATCCCTGGTAAACAACATAGTGGGCATTCTAACCACTGACTCACGCTGTATAAATTAGTTTGCTACAACGGGAACATCTCCAACTGACTCATGCGCCCCCTTAATCTAACTATTCGCTTCCATATTATTTACTTCGGCTGTTATTTAGGGGGCATGAGTCAGCTGCCTGCACAGATCAAGACGTTGGTGTTACTGAGCACAGCTAAAAAACAATTTAGAAGAATAAATCATTTAATCCAGGGTGCACAATCCTATTGAGAAATTATGAGAAACTAACCTTGGAGCCCTTGTTACTTTAGGGCTCTGATACCCTAGGAAATATAACAGCACTAGCTGAACATTGCACACTGGGTACTGGGTGATGGTTGGTGCAATGGAGCAATAACATTATTATAAATAAGGGGTTAAGTACAGTTGAAGTAACTAAAATTCTAGCAGGAAGAGAAACAAGCAAAGTTGTAGAGCCATCTGCTATCCTGTGCAACTACTGGTGCATATATTCCCTACACCTCTCTGCAGACCTGGCTGCCACAGTTACAGTTTCCACCAATCCATCTCTACCTTGGGCATCATTTGTCAAGCTGTGATTAAGATCTCCCTGAATGCATGCAGACTGTTGCACTCTGGGAGTGAAATAAAGACAGTTCTAAGAGCAAAGGGATGATGTCTAATGAAAATATCCTACCCTGGATTTAATTGTAAGGATTGTTTAATTGTAAGGAATGCTCTGCCACAGAACTCTGGTCATTTTATGGTGTGTGACAAGATCACTATAAGTCTCTAAATGCTCGTTTTCCTAGGGGTGATTCTAAAGGGGGGGATTAAATACTTACCAACGTGTTTCCTTCCTCCAGCGCTGCCTCCGGATTCTCACAATGCCTATTTTCTTTTCTACTCAGTGGAGGGCTGCAATTCCTGCTTCCTCTTTAAAATCAGTCAAGCAAGCGCAGAAGCAGAACGCTGCTCTCGGATCTGAAGTAAAGAGGATGTTAGCGCTGAATGGAGTAGAAAAGAGGATCAGCGTTGTGACAATCAGGAGGCAGTGCTGGAGGAAAGGAACCCCCACCCTTTCAGAATCCATACTGAAATGCTTCTGCTAGAATCAGTCTCCATGTCCACTGCTCCTCCTCTGCTCATCTGTCAGTCCCTGAACTGGCTAACTCCAATTCAGATTACTTGTCCTTTCCTACAAATCCCTTATTAACACTGCCCCATCCTACATTACTTCCCTAGTTACCGAATACACACCTAAGTTTCCTTTACCCTGTGCATACAACCTTCTGCTATCCTCTTCCCTCCATGCCTTCTCTCATTCCTGGCTCTAGACTACTCCCATGCTGCACCCTCTCTCTAGAATGCACCGCTTAAACCTGTGTGACTGCCGCCCACCCTCCATAGCTTCCTTTATAACCCACCTCTTCAGAGAAGCCTACAACACTCTCTGTCATATAGTCAAATCTAAACACACTGTTCCATTATAGGAAACAGCCACTCCCCAACTTCCTTTATTTCATCCTAACATTCTCCCCCCATGTTAACTTCCATCTGATCCTTTACTACACTCATTCATAACGGGCCGGGCTCAGCACTTTATATTTACAAGAAGACACCATCGGTTACTGCAGTTACATAACTCGAGCACGTTAACATCTTCTTCTCCAGCTCCGTCTTACGTAGATTGTGAGCTCCCACGAGCAAAGGAACTCTATCCTACTCTTTTATTTTCATCTCTTCCCTTTATTTCACTGCATTCATTTATTCAGTACTAGTCAATGTCTGTCTTACTGATTGCAAACAACTGCAGAATACGTAACAAAAGATAACATAATAATAAAGCAGTGCAAACCAGCTATCGTTCACTGACGCTTTAAAAATCCCAGCAAACATACAGTAAATTCGGTCTTATAGACTATTAATATTACAGCACCAACACATGCCATAAACTGGTTTTATTAATTGTATTTTCTGGCCATTTTCGATAACCAATAGATAATCAGTACTAATTTACTTTGTCTATTGGTTATGGAGTGAAACCTGTGTCGGGGATGTTCTTATGTGTAGTTAACATAAGAAACAGTCCCCAGTGACATCATAATTGGCAGGATTCCGTGTTTACAGAGCAGAGACAGTGAGTAACAGATTCAATACGTGTTCTTACCTCAGCCCACGTAAATCTGACGGAGGAGGGGGCCACAACAAGCAAAGGCCACTCTTTCCGGTAATACGCAGCGATGCAGATGGCTTGAATAGTCTTTCCTAAGCCCATGTCGTCGGCAAGAAGCAAGCGACCGTCTCTCGATATGGCAAAACTAAATTGGTAAAGGGAAGTAAAAATTTAGCCACAAAAGCAACAGGGACGCATCAGAGTGCGATATTAAACCTTCATGATTTAATCATCAATTTGTGGCGCTTTATAAATAAAAGGATACATACATACTATTAAGAAATCACAGGCAGCGACATCATTATTTATCCAAAATGTTACCCCCATATTGTTAAAGGGCAAGTAATGACAGAAAGGGAAGAATTCATGTTTATCTATGTAACTATCGATAGAACGAGAAGCAATAGTCCGCTCCGGAGAGAGAAAAAATCAGCATCGGTAAGTATATTAGCCCACCCAAGCTGAATCACCTCTTAGGCTAATGAACATTTTGTTCTTTAAGTACAGGCCTTTTAAACACAACGAGAGAAAGTATAAAAATGACGATATTTTATCAAAACAATGCTGCACTAAATCTGAAACAATAACGAGAGTTCCAAAATTTTTGTCCAATAGATCAGTGGGTTTTATATCCACAATACTTGTCCATCAACATGTCTGTCAAATGCAAATCAACCAATGAGGTCATTAGAATAACAGGAAAATGAGTGTCCAGTGCCAGACTAATGTAAAGGATCTGTACATACTGTGTACACCTTTGTTTATTGCGCCCCCTTGTGTTCAGTTTAATCAATCCCTCCGATGCGACGGACAGCTGCACAGAGCATGATTGGGATAGCAACATTAATACAGCTTTCTCGCCTTAGTGAATTATTGGTTTATTTATCCCAAAATGCCTCAAACTCTTCATTTCCGTTATTTTAGTTCAGCCTGATGTAGAAGCTGAAGACTTGATCAGTGTTAAAGGGTAAAATATATCTTATTAATATAAAATGATCATTTTTACTTTATTGTCCATTAGATGTACAGTCTCGATTATGTGTTCCTGTCTATTTAGTAAAATAGAAGCAACCATTTTTAAACTAATTGTCTCTCATGCAGGAGACTTGACGGGAAAAAAATCTGCAGCGTCAAGAGTTAACGGAACATATTCTTGTCTTGTTTGCAGAACATTCACTAAAACGCTGTTAGTTTTCTAACATTTCCGATACCTTTCCGCCTCATTTGCCCAATGGTAGCAAATGGCACTGGGTAAAGAATCAATGCTATCTCGGTCTGATCAGGACTCACAGTGACACTCCATTAACTACAGTACACATGGTCTGCTTACCCCAGCTCAGCTATTCATTAGCAGTGCATTTTCTGCACAGGCGTAGCAGGGAGCCATTGCTTTTTTGGACAATTGAAAGAGAGAAAAGGAAGGCTCCTACATCAGACCAAGCACCATAATGTGAACCAAGGTAAGACATTCCCAGAGTAAACTGCTGTTAACTCTAGAAAGTTCTGTACCCTGCCATGCTGGACCAGGAAGACTCCTTATCTTGTTCAGTGCCTAATTAAATGTAAACTTTGGGGGAATTATCCTTGTTTTGGTGGGTTTAAAACTTGGTATGGTTCTGTTCAGGAGACACAGGCCTTTTATATTTTGCTTGATTGTGGTGGTTCTTTATGTTGATCTTTCAAAGAAATCTTCTGTGTTGTATTTTGATTGGGTTTTTTTCAGCCAACTGGAAGGAACCGTCAAATTTTGCAAGTGTTTGTGTCCAGGATTGCGCACTCCCAACATGAAACATAAGCATGCTGAGATAACCAAAGGAGTGTGTTTACAGAAAATGACTAAAGTCCGAATAGTCGCGTAGAGCTGTAAACTTGTGTCTGTTCTCCACTTCTCTCACTGACTAAACTCTGCAAAGTGCCGAATACGCGACAAATTCAGGTGGCTACGTTAGTCGCGATCTTACGGAGCTTGTCACATCATTTTGCGTGCGCGTGCACAGGTACTTCTACTTAATTAAGATGCGGAGTGTGTCGGAGGTGCGAATGCGACTAGGGGAAATACTCTGAATTCACTTGTTTGACTTCGCCACTTCAAACTGGTGAATTGGGAGGTTGATGGCTCCAGTGTTGTGTAAGGCAACTATTCATTCAAAAGTGACAATGGTGACTGCGACAAAGTGACAACATGACCTAGAGACAAGGTGACATAGAAATAGAATATACAAAGAATACAGTTAGTGGGATATGGTGAGACTGACATCACTGCCCTTCACTTGTCTAATTCACCTCACTCCTCATGACTTCTCATCCTACTTCTAATAACACCAAAACCAAAATAAACCCCTCCAAAGTATTTATTTTCTAAAAACACACCCCTTTAGCTCACTAGGCATGCCATACTATATAAGTCAGGAGTGGGCAATTAATTTTCCCATGGGGCCACATGAGAAACTGGAATGGTGTTAGAGGGCCAGAGTAATATACTTAACGTGCCAAAAGCCATGGCAATTGGCCACGCCCCCTCATTTTCGTAGGCTCACGTGGGCCGGTCAGAGATAGTTAGAAGGCCGAATTTCGCCCAAGGGCCGTACAATGCCCAGGTCTGATATAAGTATTACTTTATTTCTAGAATATGTACACTATACACCAGTTCTACAAGTACAGACAAAGAAATAAAAGAGTGATGATTCTTATACAGTCAAAACCTGTCTGACGCAGCTTTCTGTAGGACCACACAGATTTATGTCAAACCCTTTTATCTAGAAATAATCCATGTTTCTTGGGTTGCCAGGGAGACACCTTAGTGACAGACAGCACTGATGGGTTTGCTGTACAAGGAACAAGAGATCAAGAAAGTTGGCTCATAGTTTATACCAGCCCTATATAGTTATTTTCAACTTTAAATGGATTCCACCCTCTTAACCTTAACAATGCAACCTTAAATTACTCTTTTCCTTCTACCAAGCAATCTTTAAGTCATTTTTCTACAGTATGTTTAATTTGCTAGAAAAGTAGTTTCTCTCCCTTATTACTTACAGGAGAGAGAAGTGCTGATGGACCCCAGTTCCCAATTCTCCTTACTGCTTAAGGGAAAACTATATCTATTTAATTGATTGTAACCAGCAGCAGTACACTTACAGTACTGCTGCACGATCAGCTTCCATCTCATGATCCGGTGCCCAGGATCGTTGATTAAAAACTCCCCGATGCAGCTCCTGTCTCTGTATGTGATGTAAACAGTCAAAAAGTACCTGCCCCCCTCCTCGTTTCAACAAAATGGCCACTGAAGCACATGTGCAGATCTAAAAAAATTGATCGGCAATTCACCAAAATGAGGAAGGGGATGGGTACTTTGTGATGGTCTACATCACATAGAGAGGGAGGAAGAGAGATGCATCAGGGGATTGTTTTATCTCACGATCCTGGGCATAGGATCATGAGAAGCATGCGTCAGTACTGTTACTGTACTGCTGTTGGGCACAATCACAGTTAAATCTCATTTAATGCTATAGTTCTCCTTTAATGCCACTAAAGGAGAATCAGTGGGTTCAATTGCACATTGGACTTCATCTGCATGTTTGTATGTTCTCCCCATACTAGCGTGGGTTTCCTCTGGGGACTCCTGTTTCCCCCCACAATCCAAAAACACACTAGATTATTTGAACTCTGACTAATTTGGCCCTAATTTGTGTGTCTGTCTGTCTGTGTGTGACTCAATAGGGAAAATAGACTGTAGGCTGTATGGGGCAAGGACTGACCTGAATGATGAATCACTGTAAAGAGCTGCAGGAGATGTCTAAATAAATACAATGAAAATGGGGCATTTCCCTCCCGTTTGGTTTATTTGACGTGGTATATGACAGGAAAACTTGAGTTAAATGGTGCTGCTCCTGTTACTTACTTCACACCCTCCCTCTGAAAGGGCATTAAGTTGCTTACAAGCTTGGAATCTACATGAGATAAGTCCACCTCTGGAACATCTGCTCGGTTTGGAGAAGTAGTTTCAAACTGAGGTGCAAAGGCTTGAATCACGGGACGGGGAAGTGGCTCCACCTCAACCTGCTGAATGCCAAGTGCCGAATCCACTGCAACAGATTCAATAGAAAAATAAAATATTCAGCCTCCACAGTTTCTGCCACAAATAACCAGCATGCAATGAGAAATCAGACACTGCATTATATATCTCCCAGACAGACCAGCTCAAGCCTGATAACTTACAATAGGATGAGCAATGTGAAACAAGTTATCAGGGTGCCCTTCTATGATGGACAGTTAAAAGAATTTATGCGTAAACATGAAAACTGAAAAATACTGTAAATACTTACCCTTTATTGCCTATAACTGTTGAGTTAGATGTATAGGTGCAGGTGACTGCACAGAAGAGGCTTATTTATATGTATATTTGTACAGATTATGTTTATTTTGGAACTGCTGATCCCTGCTAAGGCAAAATGAAAAGACATCTATGGTCTACAATAAAAAAAGCACTGTTAAGTGACCAAATTTATTAAAAATATCGTGGAAAATCATAGATAACGGCAAGCACTTGTAGCAGGTGCGGTTTCTGAGTTAATTACCATCCTGTCATGTTTGGGGTCATGTATAAAACGCTGGCTGGGGCTACCTGCCCAGTATATTTTGGCTCATATGATGGGAAGCGGAGAGCTCAATGATTGTTAACATCTGGCAGGGGCTGAACTTGCTGATGTTTTAAAGAGACCAGCAAGGTTGGCATGGAAACCTGTGCAAAATGGCATCATCTGCCAAGGGAAAGCGGTCATAGACTTACCCAAACTCTACAAAATGTTTGGGCCTAAAAATTCATATCTGGGCTCAAACACCACAAAGATCCTATTAGACAGATATTTTGGAAAGTGACCACCTCTAACTGCATCTGGAGTCATCAACCAATCAAACTAAAGCCCCACAGGACGACGGAATCTACAAATCGCCCTGATTTAGTTTTTAGGAGGGAAATTATTACAGCCTCATCAGTGGATACTTTTTAGTCTTCACCCAGAAGAGGTGTGGAGTTGTGTAGAGGATTCTGTGACAGAAAACCTGCTGCAAGTGCAGTGGAGACTGTAAGCCTGAGAGGAAAAAGTATAGGAAATTCTCAGGCAGCACTTGGAAGGTAGGAGACCTGCAGTGTTGGTGGAACCCTGAGGAACTCTGCAAGAAGAACATTGCCCTGATAATGGGTGGGGATTAGAACCCTGGGAGGAGTGGGGATATATAGCGCTATCCCATAGTACCATGCACCAAGGTGTGATGCTGGCAATTGTCTTTCTGGTCAGCATTGGATCAAGTCAAGGTTATGGGTCTAAGAAGAGTTTATAAGAAAGTACCTGACAAACAGATCCTGAGGCAGAAGGAAAAGGCAGTATTCAGAATAAGTAGTAAAATAATGTAATGTAAAAGAATGTAATAATAATGTAAAAGAAAATCTGTGCGTAATTTACTGCAAGACACTAAGGTTTACTGGTTTGTCATTGGTTTGTTAATGAAAACTCTGTCTAGCCTGAGCCTATCTTGTCACCTAAAAATGATCTATTGTGAAAATCGGGGCGTTCTCTAATATCTTTCATTGGGTTCTTGAATAATAAAACCGGCCTCCTCCACTGGATAATAAACTGGATACTACTACTACTGTGCCATGGTGATGGGTATAGAAATGTTACATTGTTATCATGTAATCCAGTCACCCCACAAGTCTAATAGTCCATAGTAGCCCCACTCAAGTGCACAGAGACAGTTTGTAAACACTACACTCTACACAGTAATGCCACTAAAACACAGGACACTAAAGAGTCCACAAAAGTTTATACTTTCTTAATTCCTGCTCAGTATCCCCCCAAACACTTCAGATGCCGGACAGGCATTTAATTCTCTCGCCCGTTACTGTGACAGAGCTCTGCAGTGGTATTATTCACAGTCTGCTGTCATCCCAGTAATTTGCTTTTCCATTGCAGAATCAATCCATAACCTATTAAACATTTACACAACTCAGACTCATCGCAGCAACATATTGCAGATAAGAGGCACAGCTGGGAAAGGCCACATACTCCACAGCACACTTCCAAAGCAGTTTCCTACAGGTACATTGTGCCTCATCTAAATGTCCACTGGGTCTCACAGTTTAAAAACCACCGATGAAACGGTTGAAAAGAATATGACTTTTGCTTTTACTCCACAGAGTGAAATCCATAACTAAAGAGGTATTTTTATACCAACATACTACTATTGGAGTACTAACAATAATTGTGAAGGAAAAGCATATTTCCAAGGTAATCAGACAATGTTTTGATGCACTTGTGTTTCCTTAGATGGAACATGGCTTCATCGCTTGCCAAAACAGCTAAAAGTTTGTATTATATCATTAAACCAGTGGATCTCAAACTGTGAGGCACAATGGTAGGTGAGGAACAGTTTATGTGTAAAATGTAAGTATGGAATAGTGCAGAGTCAGCTCTTCCAAATACTTCTCAAGTCCTCAGTGTAAATGTTATTCACTAAAAACACCTTGCTTGATTTCGCTGTTGCACATCCAATGGGTTGTCATTACATTCCATAAAGGAAAGGCAAATCAATATGGCTGCCAATGAAACCCATGTATATGTCTGCCCAGTGCCTATGTGCTTGCACAGATTAGGAACATATACACTGACCTGTGTTTTATAGAGAGTACAGTGTGGAGAGTAACAGTATGGAAGGGTTCTGTACCGTGATTATAAGCGATGCGCCTGCCTTGAACATAATCGCAGCCACTATTGGCTACAAAGTCTGTAGTATGAATGTGCTAAGATGCAAATGGGATTATATTAGGTGTGATCTGCTAAATGTCATTTATTACGTGGTAGAACTTTTACTTTTGTATAATTGCAACCATAGCAAGCACTTTCTGTACCCAGTAAATCTACCCAGTGGGTGAGGTCTGTTGTACTGGTCATTACGGGAATATGAGATCCAGGAGAAAAATTATGAGAACCCCCTAAACTGCAAACTTTTCCATTTTAGGAACAACATGTAGAATGTCGCGCTTTGGAAAATGATAGCATTGTATTACATTAGCAAACAATGCATGTCTAGGAACAGAAAAACACAACTTTTCTTGTTGTTTCGCTTCCCAATTCTAAGAAATCACATCACAAGCCGATTCTCCGAATTTCGACTGAAGCTAAAGAATTTGCAGTCTTTCTGATTTCCAAAGAGTCAGCATGCAATGCCAGCAGGTCTCCTTTTATTCCACTTGCTCATACCCGGCTTTCCAATCCTCTGCCAACTGCCAATTTCCCCCGAGCAGAAAAGGAGAAATGAGTGTGCAGCAATTGTGCAGAAATAGAGGGATGGTGTTTAACAGCACGGCGCCCTGCTTGTTTCGTGATTTACAAAATGTTGGTATAATTTGTACAAAATTTATTTCATTAACGTGGAATCCTGGGAACTTTGCAAAAGAATATTTGACTTCACAGTGGTCAAATCAGAAGATTCTATTTTTTTTTTTTTTTTTTGCCATTATATTAAGACTATGGTTTAAACATATGGCATTTCAGGTGACTGTTTTTGTTAAAAATATTTTGCAGCATTTAAAGGGACACTAAAGCCTGTAAAACCAATTTTGCAGAATAGTCACAGCAATAAAAAAAACAAAAAAACAAGCACTTAGAGCAGAGGTTCTCAGCCAATACCAGTGCTTAGTCAAGGGCAATGCTCACTAACTGAGCATGCTCCCCCCTCCTGAAACTAATTAAAATTCATTTCACTTTCTTAGTACAAGGTAGCTCTGAGAGACTGAAAAACTGGAGAAAAGCAAGTTAAAACTGCTGCTTAGTAATTTAAATGCTGCTCATAAGTAACAGCCTGCAAAGGGGTAACAGGGGGAGGTGCTAGGATTAGCTGAGAGCCTCTGCTCCAAGTGCTTCTTTTTTCTTCTATTGCCTAAACCTGTCATTTTAACACTTGCTGTACTTAAAGAAGAACTATAGTGCCAATATAACTGCCCACATACATATAAAACTCCTTTATACTAAGCCAATTCCTGACACAAATAGTTAAAAAAAACACATAGGGAACAGATATTTGCTGTCATCTTGATTTATACAGTTCTAACAGAGCTGACATTTTGTCCCCCCCTCCCCACTCCCCCTCCCCCTTTCCCTCTTGCCTAGTTAGTAACGGCAGAACAAAAA